>JAJOOS010002170.1:0-79011 GCA_029582725.1 Solanum chiquidenum
CCGTGACTCCACGCCACGTAAGCCAAAATGTGTACAAAATTATATAAAAAATGAGTTCGGGGGGGGGGGGTAATAAGACCTTAGTTTAGTTAAGGTGTGTCTCTGAAATTTCAGTCATAGTTTGAGGGAGGGGGTACTTGTGCCTTATCCCTATAATAATTAATAAAAATATCAATACATACTTAAAAAATTGAAGGCAATATATATATATAAGGAAATTTCATGAAACAAAATGAAGGTTTTGAAAAAACAATAGAATTTTTTTAAAAGGCAAGTGTGTTTGGTGTGGAGGGAAATATATATTTTTCCATATTTGGTTGGTCAAATATTTTTAAAATTAATTTCTCTAGAGAAACAAGCTCCTTAAAAATGATTTTCGTAATAAAAGTAAGGAAAATAAGTTTCATAAGTGATATTTCAAATTCATTGTCCTCTCCACACTCATCCAACATCCCCAATTCCCATCACTTGACTATCCCACCTTGAACCATCACTCCCCACCCCTTTCCGCCTATATTATTTTGCTAGATTATATATAAATATTCTTGGAATAATATTTTTTTCACTTACCACACACTAGAAAATAAATAAGAACCCTATTTATTTGGTCAATACTTATCTATTATTTGTAGAAGGTGGAATGTTCAAGGAGATGCTTCTTCTTATCCTAATTTGACTAAACTTATGTGTCATTAATTTTGCTGCGTCGGATTAAGTATGCGATTCACATATATAAAAGCGAGTGAACACAAAATTTTGAATTAAAAAATATAAAAAAAAAAAGATTACTGGGGTGGTGGTTTGGGGGGGGGGGATCATAGAAACAAAATAAAAAGAATTAAAAAAATGGGATAAGGTACAAGTACCCCCCTAGACTATGACGAAATCCCAAAGACACACCTTAACTAAACTAAGGTCCTATTACCCCCTGAATCCATATTTTGTTTTTGTAATTTTGTACACCTTTTTGACTTATGGGACATCAAAATATCTCCCACGCGCCTCAATTGCGTGGAGTCAAGGGGTGTGCCACATAAGCCAAAAGGTGTACAAAATTACAAAAAAAATGAGTTCAGAGGGGTAATAGGACCTTAGTATAGTTAAGGTCATTCTCTGGGATTTGATCATAGTCTAGGGGGATACTTGTGCCTTATCCCTATATAAATAAAAGGCATAATATATAAATATGCCATTTAACTTGGATTTTGTTGGAAAATTATATGCACAACGGAAGCATAACATAATCATACTACTTACATGAATAATAGACACCACATAGTTTATGCTAGAACATATATAATCTTTCTAGATCACATAAACTTTTTGAAATTTAATTCAAGGATTACCTCTTAAAGTATGAGCAGATACCTTCAATCAAATCCACAAGCTAGAACCTTCAAACGAATCCACAAGCTAGTCCACATATTGGACGAAAGTCATGTGGTCTTCTACAGTGATCCCAAGTTTACTTCTATATTCTCTCAATACTTGGGTGGGAAAGTATCATATAGAAAACTTATCTTCTTTCAAGGGTTAGAAGAATCCCTATTTATAGAGATTTCTTCCTAGTCCAAGAAGAAGGAATACCATGTGTTTCCTTAGAATAGAAAGACATGTACATCTCCCTTTCCTTAAAAAAGAAAAAGTCATGTCCTTCTCACATTCATTAGAATAGAAAAAGTGATATATTTCTCCCTTGCCTTAGAATAGAAAATGATACATACTTCTCCCTTCCCTTAGAATAGAGAAAGACACAAACTTCTCCCTTTTCCCTTTAGAATAGATTCTGATTTCTGGTTAAATATAAGCACGGTAGGGGCCACATAATTAATTACTGAGGCTTCCTATTATGGAAATAATTCCAAATAATTAATTTGAATTATTCTTACCATAATAAATTACAAATCATTCCACTAGAAATTCATAATTGCACTCCTCTATTTATATTTTGAAATTCCCTATTAAACACTTATGTATTTCCGCATGTTAAGATTACAGATACTAATCAATAAATTAAATTACTGACGAACTTAATTCAATGATCAATTTTCTTTAGAGCACTGCTTAACTTATTTCATGTGCCGGATTCATAAATCCATTTGCCAGGTTTGACACGATGAAAACTTTTAAGCTTCTCAAAAAGGTTTATCATCACTCTCTATATCGAGACATGGATTCTGTCAACTAACTTATTATTTCACCAATATATATATTATCATCATCCAATCTACCAGGTATATTGACCCATCTTAGAATCTCAACTTTTAATAAATCAAAACGATAATAATATATACAGATCATAATAGTTATATCAGGATTAAGAATATAAGTACATTTAATAGTTTAGAGAATATGCTTTTGTCAGTTAGTCTAAAGTAACTATCTCTACTCGGTCCCGTTCAATACATACAAAATGCACTAGCACAAGAAGTTGGCACTATACCATTCCCATAATCAAGATAAACTACATATAATCTTGTGCTGCAATCGTACTGATGACATGTCCAATTTCCATCTTAGATTGTGAACAAAAAACCTATATACTTATAAGAACCGATGATTTAATCCTCTGTGTATAAGCTTAAACTCTATACACTAAATCATCTAATATATAAGTATACATACACCATAAACAAATATATTATCTATTAAAATGAATAAATAATTATTCTATAATAAATACTATATCTAAACACATGGTTAATAGTATATATCCCAACAATCTCCCACTTAGACTTTTAACCATCAAGATTGTTATAATGTACTATATCTAAATGCATGGTTAATAGTATATACCCTAACAATCTCCTACTAAGATATTTAATCTTGAAAATTGTTAGAATACTATTTCTAAACATATGATTAATAGTATGTACCCTAACAATCTCCCACTTAGATTGTTAACAATGCATTTACAACTTTCACAGATATTCCTTTTATATTTCTTATCAAAAGGATCTTACCAAGTTGTTTTCTTATGCAACTTCGTCTAGTAATGCTGAGTCGTAACTTATCGATTTTGTATTAGATCTTCAGAGGCCCTATCATGAAGCCTTTCAATAGTTTACTTCTTTATATGAGTTCTATCATAAAAGTCCTCTTAAACATACAAAATCAATTAATCTTTTTTATGATTCTCTCACTACGACTAAGTATTACTACAATAGTCACACTTTCATTTTCTTGAGTCTTAATATTTTCCTCAAAACTTTTGGGTAATGAAATGTTAACAAATTTTTCATGTAGTGTTCTTTAATTTGCCCAACATCACTTTCACTATTTGAGGTAGTAGTATTGTTATGTCTAGTAACGTTATTTTCACTATGTAAATGCAATGCAACGTCAATTCTGACATACCGGTTAGATGTTCTTGAGTGTCTAAATTTACAACTGAATCATTTGTTATTTCTTTATTTAATTCCTGTAAAACTAGTTCACTTCTACGAATATAAATTACTAAATAGTCCTTTTCTAGAAATCTGACAGTTGTTTTAATAATTGCCTTATTTTCTTTAGGATAATAAAATAAACCTTCTTTCATTCTTTTTAAATATCCAATTAATACACACATTTCATTCCTGATTGGATAGGAATTGAATTAAAATGTGATATGTAGTTCTTATAACATATCCCAAAAGAAACAAAACAACAATGAATAAGCCAATTATTAACCTGATCATTTTCATAAGAATCTATTTCTTTTCTCTTTTACACCAATCTATTGTAGAATGTCTGGTGTAGAAAATTGAAATGCAATTATTCTATCAAATAAGTGATTCATCAGCTCTGCGGAGAGGCATACATCACTACAATCAAATTGCATTGACTTTATATATTTTTCATGATGCTATTTTCATTTGTCTTAAATTTTGAGTTTATCAAGACATTCAGAGTTACAAAGAATCAAAAATATATATTCATATCATGAGTAACCTTCTAAAAATCTCAAAATACACAAAATTCACCTCTTGCCTGAATGATCATTTACCACACATATCAGAATAGATTAATTCTAACTTATCACTGCCTTTATTTTATTTTTAAGAGAAAAGGTCTCTTAGTTATACCGTTATGTCCATTCTTTAACCAACTTCAAAGTTCTATCAAGAATAAATGATGCAGACATTAGTGTACATATATGTTTCATTCAATTTAAAAGATATTGTCTCTTTTGAGATTGATTAATAGTCAATTCATGAGAAAAAAAAATCATGCATCAATATACAATAAGAGATAACATATTTATCAAGTTCAAAAGAGTTGCAAGAAAAATATATTAACTGTCCATCTCTTATTTAGCTAGAAACCAAAAATAATTTCATCTAACATGAACATATATAATGCCAATTTTTTTGAATTAATAATCTCTATCGAAAGAAATACTTGAGTAGTATTAAGTGAGTCCGTAAAGTCTATTGAGAATTTGAGATATAATACATTAAATAAATCATAATATGTCGAATAATCCGAAATAAAAAAATTCAGGGCTCATTTATACACACACATATATATATATATCCATGCATCTCGAATAGCCAATCGATGGGATTGGAGAACTACTCATGCAATACACTTGTACAATGACTAATTATTCATTCCTTAAACTTATACAAACCTAACCCAGATGTAGAGTCTACTGTTAGTTTAAGTTAAGGGAAAATCACCCTAGTTATAGTGATCCAATCACATATTACCCAGTTAAAGAGAGTTAATACAGATTATCAAAACTAGCGATTATATACATAGTGACTTGTATTAATTTCATTCGATATGGAGGAAGGTCTAAGCCAACACATGAAACTAATACTTCACTACAATTCAATCTTGGCAATCAATGTAAGGACCCTATAGCCAAATATGACCAAAAACTAATATAACGATCCAAAAAATATTTCTTACTAGGTCGTTCTTATGAATCTACCAAATTTCAGAACAATCAGAGTCCTTTTTTTTGAATTCCAAAACTATGATCAATTTGGTTGAAAACATTGTTTTGCCAAAATAGAATTTTAATTTTTTCCGTTAAAAAATTCTTATCACATATCATCATTTGTGAAATAGATACACGAATCAAGAATAAAAACAAAATTCTAAAATTATTTACATTATCTAAATACTATTTTTCAAAAAGCAACATATTTATGTATACAGTGAATATTAAAATTCAAAACATACCTTATAGATATTAATGTATCTTGAACAACAAATTTTGAAGAAAAAATAATCACCCATGCAACATACATATATGGTGTCAGATATTCACTCAAATAAATTAAGAACAAGAGTTATGTCACGCCTTGAGCCTACACCCTGGACGTGGCCGGCACTCGAGAACCATTGCTGGCCCCAAGCGAACCCTTGGCCTGACTTACTTATTTAGCGGAAGACTTAAAAGCATAATACAAGGATTCAATGCATCTCTACCCAACTATTTAATAAAATATTTAGAACGTTTATAGGTCAAACATTCAACTTGACAAAAGTGGCAACTCAGGTCTTAACATATGAAATAATAATGTAAAGACAATTGACTACTAACTGTCTATGAAGTCTCTAAAACAAAGAGGGATGTCGGGAGAGGACCCCCGATCATCCTAACAACTGAAAAGCTAAAGAATTATGAAAAGGACCCTCCGGAAAGCAAGGAGGCTCACCAACTGACTCTGAGTGTTCAACCTGATCAATGAGGCGCTGGATGCTGATCCTGGTTACCTATGTCTGCATCATAAGACAATGCAGGCCAACTGACATCAGTACATTGAATGTACGAGTATGCTAGTGGAATGTTAAACATAACATAAGCTTGAAAAAAATCTGAAAGAAACACTTACCTTGGCTTTACTCAACTCCTGAATAACTTAACTCATTATATAGCAACAATACCCATGCAATATATAGAAAGCTTCTAAAACAATAGACAACAACTCAGTTTGTTAAAGAAATTTGATAACAACTCAACTTAATCATATAATAAAGTAAGATAGTTTCTATGGGAGTTTCTCTAACCGACAACCACCACTATAAGCCAAAGTGGTGATACAACGTCTTGCCCACGCTGCCAGAATTTTCATATACTTTGCCTTCATATAGAATGTCTTAACTAAGTGGATCCACTAGTCTATGCTAAAAAGCACTTAGGTGTCATCTATAAAGTATGACCTTTACTACCCATGATGACTACGTGGTTTATAGAGACTGTAGTTGCCATATAGGTGCTCAATACTACTCCCAAAATATACTTAGCTCATGTGTTTGTAAAAACAAAACTCTTTCTTTGATTTGAGATAATTACTCAAAACTTAGCTTAAAAGCTCTCTTGGAAATCAGTGTTTCTCTTTCTTGTTCTAATGTGAAAACATTTTAAACCCTTGGGAATACTTAGTTCCCTTATAACTTTTGGAGAAATGAACTCAACTCTTTACTCTTTTCTTAACTCAAAAGTTAAGTCTTAAAACAAAGTTAAAACGTTTCTGAAAGACTTTTGAAAACTTTATGAACTTCTCTTGACTTGCTTCTTAACTTCTAGACTTGACTCTTAACTTTCCTTGAATTGAATTATGGATTCAAGGTTCATGATCTCATGTTTATGGATGATTTCATGATGTTTATATGTACCTAAGAGTGTTGGAATCAACTAGAAAACAAGGGTACATTACTAAGGAACTAGTACGGAAAGAAAAGGGAAAAAGTAAAAGACCTGGCGTCCCTGGCATTGTGAGCGGCGCGGGGTGCGAGACCCAAAACTTCAGAATTGAAGTTGGGGCAAGCTGGTATGCGCGACGCCCCAGGGGTTAAACTTTAGAGAACTATTTGGGGCGCGCTGGCTGGCACGGCGCCCCATCCCTATCCCCAGGTGTTTGACGATTTTTCTTGCTTATTTTTTAACTTTAAACCCTCTAAACTCAATTGGTTCTTTCCCCAAACACTTAGAATCGACTAAACCCTCAATATATGTAAGATTCAACTCGAATTCACACCTAAATATATGAATCAATCTCAAGAAACTTCAACAACAAGAACTCACAAGATTTCAAATGAATTTCATCAAGAACTCATAGGATTTACTTTCAAATCAATATAACTTTGCTGAATTGAATCGTGATTGGCGCATGGGTTAACTAACCCAATGCTATGTGATCTCACATACCTCGTAGGGATCACCCCTTGACGAAATCCACAAGCTAAATCCTTACGAAAAATGATCTTGACTCTTTTCTCCTTTCCTCTCCTCTTGCGTTCTTTCTCCAAAAACCCTAACTCTATTTTTCAAAAAACGTAAACTGAATCCTATCAGTTTAGAACTTAAAATAATTACCAAAAATAAATTAATTAAGTTGGGTATGGAAAAGACCAAAAATAATTACCAAAAACGAATTAATTAAGTTGGGTATGGAAAATACCTAACTACCGTTCCAAAATCCGAATTGGACTTTCCTTCTTCGAACAACCCAACTTCCAATGGGCATAACTCACTCATACGAAATCGGAATGGGGCAAACTCAGCGGCACTGGAAAGATTATTCGAAGATATTTCTAAGATATCTTGAAACACACCTAAATCATCCTGATCTAGTAGTTATGGTCATTTGAAGTTGACCAAAAACTCAACTTAACATACTTAACAAATTTTCCAGATTTCAATTCTTTCCAAAAATGACTATTTCAAAAATTTTAACTTCTTCCTAGTTCTTTCAATTAGCGAGATGTTACAATATCTCCCCCTTGGGAACATTCGTCCTCGAATTAGATTACTCTTACTAGGCTAAGGGTGTAACATCAACATTCAGCTCAACACCCAACAAGCAATGCAAATACAACATGCCAACTTATAAATTAAAGAGTACTAAGAAGAGAATTAGTACCTTGGTCTGGAACTTCTCCGGTTTCAAAAAGATGTGGATATCTCTTCTACATAGCTTCCTCAGCTTCACAAGTAGCTTCCTCAACAAATTGGTTCCTCCAAAGAACTTTGACTGATGCTGCCTCCTTTGTCCACAACCTGCAAACTTGGTGATCTAAAATTTGAACCGGAATCTCTTCATAAGATAAGCTATCCTTGATCCTAATATCTCCAGTTAGTATTATCAATAAAGGATCGCCTATGCACTTCTTCAACATAGAAATGTGAATTACTGGATGAACCGTTGCTAACTCTTATGGTAGCTCCAACTCGTTAGCTACATTACCAACCCTTTCTGATATTCTGTAAGGGCCAATATATCGGGGACTAAGCTTTACCTTCTTACCAAATCTCATAACACCCTTCATGGGTGAAACTTTCAAGTATACCCAATCATCTACTTCAAATTCTAACTCTCTTCTCCTAACATCAATGTAGGATTTCTGACGACTCCGTGCCATCTTCAACCTCTCTTGAATCACTTTCACCTTCTCCATAGCTTGATGAACTAAATCTGGTCCTATCAACCCAGCTTCACTAACTTCAAACCATCCAATAGGAGATCTGCACCTTCTCCCATAAAGAGCTTTATACGGAGCCATTTGGATGCTCGAGTAGTAACTATTGTTGTAAGAAAATTCAATAAGAGGTAGGTGATCATCTCAATTACCTTTGAAATCAATCACACAAGCCCTCAAAATATCCTCTAAGGTCTGAATAGTGCACTCTACTTGACCATCTGTCTAAGGATGAAATGCAGTACTTAAGTTCACCTTTGAACCCAAGCCTTTCTGGAATAACTTCCAAAACTGTGCAGTAAATTGCGCACCTCTGTTTGAAATAATGGAGAACAGAACTCCATGAAGTCTAACCACTTCTTGAATATACAACTTAGAATAATCATATGTTGAATGGGTAGTCTTTATCGGAAAAAAGTGGGATGATTTTGTTATTCTATCGACAATCACCCAAATAGAATCATGATGAATACGAGACCTTGGTAAACCTGTGATGAAGTCCATACTGATCATCTCCCACTTCCATTCCGGAAGTTCTATATTCTGAGCCAAACCACCAGACCTTTGATGCTCTACTTTAACTTGTTGGTAATTCGGACACTTAGAAACAAATTCTGCGATGCGCTTCTTCATACTACTCCACCAACAAACCTCTCTCAAATCACGGTACATCTTTGTGGAACCCGGATGAATGGAATATCTGGAGCTATGAGTTTCCTCCATTATTTTCTCTTGGAGTTCATCCACCCTTGGTACACACAACCTACCTTGATACCTCAATACACCATCCCCCCCTTGTTCAAAAGCCATTACTTTTTCCTTATGAACATTTTCCTTCAATTCAAGCAAAATTGGGTCTTGATCCTGCTTCTCTTTTACTTCTGACACTAATGACGATTCAGCCCCATTCATCACAACTATTCCTCCTTCAATGGAATCCATCTCTCAAACTCCTAATCGTGCAAGTCTATGCACCTCTTTTGCTAGTTCATTCTTATGTTCTTCAAAATGGGAGGTACTACCCACATACAACCTGCTCAAGGCATCAACAACAACATTAGCCTTACCTGGGTGATAAAGAATACTCATGTCATAATCCTTGAGCAATTCTAACAACCTTCGCTGTCTGAGATTAAGTTCTTTCTGGCTAAACACATACTGAAGACTTTTGTGATCGATGAGCATGTTCACATAAACACCATAAAGATAATGGCACCATATTTTCAAAGAAAATACTACGACAGCCTATTCTAGATCGTGGGTTAGGTAATTCTTCTCATGAACTTTCAACTGTCTGGAGGCATAAGCTATAACCTTGCCATTCTGCATTAACACACAACCGAAACCAACTCTAGACGCATCACAATACACCATAAAGCCTTGCGTACCTTCTAGTAAGGTCAATTATGGGGCAGTAGTCAACCTCTTCTTCAATTCCTGAAAGCTTCTCTCAAAAGACCATTGAAATTTCACTATTTTCTGAGTTAACTTGGTCAAAGGGGATGAAATAGATGAAAACCCCTCTACGAACCTTCTATAATATCCAGCCAACCCCAAGAAACTCCTAATATCAGTTGGAGATGTGGGTCTAGGCCAATTCTGCATTGCCTCTATTTTCTGGGTATCAACTCTAATCCCATCACCAGAAACTATGTGGCCCAAGAATGCCACAGACTCCAGCCAAAACTCACATTTCAAAAACTTAGCATATAACTCCTTATCTTTTAAAGTCTGGAGAACTATTCTGAAATGGCTAGCATGATCATCCTTATTCCTCAAATAGATTAGGATGTCATCTATGAAAACGATAATGAACATATCAAAATAAGGCTTGAATACTCTATTCATAAGGTCCATGAATGCTGCAGGTGCATTAGTTAAACCGAACGACATGACCAGAAACTCATAATGACCATAACAGGTCCTGAATGATGTCTTGGGAGTATCACACTCCCTTACTTTCAACTGATGGTAGCCAGATCTGAGGTCTATCTTAGAAAAACAAGAAGCACCCTGAAGCTGATAAAAAAGATCATCAATCCTTGGAAGAGGATACTTGTTCTTGATGGTAACCTTGTTCAACTGACGGTAATCTATACACATCGTAAGGGAACCATCTTTATTTCTCACAAATAAGACCGGAGCGCTCCAAGGTGAGACACTTGCTCGAATGAAACCCTTATCAAGAAGATCTGTCAACTGTTCTTTAAGCTCTTTCAACTCTGTTGGTGCCATTATATATGGTGGAATAGAGATAGGATGAGTATCGGGAATAATGTCTATGCCGAAGTCTATTTCTCTCTCAGGAGGGACTCCGGGTAGATCATCTCGAAAGACTTCAGGAAACTCTTTTACTATAGGAACTGACTGAATGTGAGGTATCTCAACACTAGAGTCATTAACTCGGACTAAGTGATAGACACAACCCTTGGAAACTAACTTTCTCGCCTTAAGGTACGAAATGAAACGACCCTTAGGCACAACTGAACTACTACTCCACTCTATGACTAGCTCATTAGGAATCTGGAACTTGACAACTCGAGTTCTACAATCTATTGATGCATAACAGACATGAAGCCAGTCCATACCTAGAATGAAATCAAATCTACCATGTCTAACTCAACTAAATCATCCATGGTGTTCTTGTGATTGATAGAAATGACACAATCACGATACACTCGCTTAGCTAAGGGGTCACAAAAGATAAATTTGCTCCTGGTCTAACAAAGCATAAACATCAAGAGAAAAGACTTTTATCATACCAGTGACAACATCTGGAGAGTTCTCTTGCTCTTGACGACTAGTGATCGTGTAGATGCGGTTTGCTCCTCCGCCAGTACCAGAAGTAGTTCCTCTAGGTGCAGCCCTGTCTAGTGGAGCAACTGATGAAGATTGGGCTCTATTGCCCTGATTCATATTACCTTGTTGTTTCTTGGGGCACTCTTTCATGAAGTGACCCTCTTGTCCACACTTGAAACAACCCGTGGAACCATCGACACTTACCCGGATGGTTGCTACCACACTTAGCACATACCGGAGCCCAATTACCTCCTTGTGCCACACTACCCTGAGACTGCGTAGGTCTAGCTCTGAATTCTGTGAATTCTGACCATTATACTCACCTTTGTTTCTGGGTGCAGGTGCACTAGAAGATGATGGAGCAGGTCCCTATTGGTTTTGCTGAAAGGACGAACGGTTCACATTACTTCTTTGCTGCCCGGACTCATTTCCTGTAACTTTCTTATTTCTGAACTCCTCCCTATCCCTCAGCTTCTCCTCTTCAACCTACTGCACATAGACCATCAACCTTGTTATATCCATGTAACCTATTAGCATTGCAGCCTTACCTTCCTTACTCGACAGACGAGACAGCCCAACAACAAACAAAATCATTCTACTCCTCATATCTGCAACCATCTCCAGAGCATAACGGGATAGTGGGGTGAACTTTTACTCATACTCATGAACACTTAAGGAATCCTTCTTAGGTGTGAGGAACTCTCGTACCTTAGCTTTTTTCAGTTCTCGAGGAAAGAAACGCCCCAAGAAGGCCTCCTCAAAACAAGCCCAACTCGCAGGTGGTGCTCTCTCAGTTCTACCCTTCTTCCACTGGTCAAACCAAGTCCTAGCAACATTCTTCAATTGATATGCAGCTAGTTCTACTCGCTTAGCATCGTCAACGTGCATAACCTCAAATACCTTTTCCAATTCCTCAACAAAACTCTTCAGATCCTCAGTTGTGCTCGAACCAGTGAAGCTTGGAGGATTCATCCTCAAGAAATCACAAATCCTCGAACTATGTGCTCTGTTACCAAGTTTGAGTATGAAAGAAGTGAGGTAAATTTCCCAAGTGTTTCAGCCTCCTAATTATAGATGTGGCGCGCTTCACACCGATAACTAGGACTCTACAGATACAACTTCATAGACACCCTAGGAATCTTGAACTATGTGCTCTGTTACCAAGTTTGTCACACCCTGAGCCTACACCCTGAACGTGGCTGGCACTCGCAAACCATTGCTGGCCCCAAGAGAACCCTAGGCCTGGCTTACTTACTCAGCGGAAGACTTAAAAACATAATACAAGGATTCAAAACTTCAGAACTAGTACAGAAAGAAGGGGAAAAAAGTAGAAGACCTGGCGTCCCTAGCGCTCTGAGCAGCACGGGTAGCGAGACCCAAATCTTCAGAACTAAAGTTGGGGTGCACTGGTAGGCGCGACGCCCCAGGGGTGAAACTTCAAAGAACACTTTGGGGCTCATTGGTTGGCGCATCGCCCCACCCCTTTCCCCATGTGTTTGACATTTTTTCTTGCTCATTTATCAACTATAAACCCTTTAAACTCAATTGGTTCTTTCCCCAAACACTTAGAATTGACTAAATCCTCAATATATGTAAGATTCAACTCGAATTCACACCAAAATACGTGAATCAATCTCAAGAAACTTCAACAACAAGAACCCACAAGATTTCAAACGAATTTCATCAAGAACTCATAGAATTTACATTCAAATCAATGTAACTTTGCTGAATTGAATCATGATTGGTGCGTGGATGAACTAACCGAACACTATGTGATCTCACATACCTCGTAGGGATCACCCCTTGATAAAATCCACAAGCTAAATCCTTACGAGCGATGATCTTGGCTCTTTGCTCCTTTCTTCTCCCCATGCGTTCTTTCTCCAAAAAACCTAACTCTATTTTTCAAAAAGCGTAAACTGAATCCTATCAGTTTAGACCTTAAAATAATTACCAAACTACTCTTCCAAAATCCGGATTGGACTTTCCTTATTCGAACAACCCAACTTCCAATGGGCATAACTCACTCATACGAACTTGGAATCGTACAAACTCGGAAATATACCTAACTCATCCTGAGCTAGGAGTTATGATCGTTTGAAGTTGACCAAAAACTCAACTTAACATACTTAACAAATTTTCCAGATTTCAATTCTTTCCAAAAATGACTATTTCCAAATTCTTAACTTCTTCCTAGTTCTTTCAATTAGCGAGATGTTACAAGCTAACTCAGCTGGAGAGTATATTGTTAATTTAAACCAAGTGAATATAAGTATCCCTAGATCCATTAATCCAATCATATATTACTCAGATAGGGAGAGTCAATACAAATTATCAAAACTATATATTAAATCTAGTGACTTGTACTAATTTCATCCGACATGGAGGAAGGTCTAAGCCAACACATGAACTTAATACTTCACTAGAATTAAGTCATCCATACAGAACAAACTCTATCACCACTGTATCATAGTCAAGTAATTTTTCATTTAAATTAATTTTCAAGATACAAAAATATATAAAAAAATAACTTCATCTAAAAGACCTCAAATTGTCAATTCACTACATAACTGTGAATATTTTTAATTTGACCATTTCTGATGAAACTATTGAATTTCAAATCAATTAGAGTTTAAACATAATATTTATCTCCAAATTTATGATCAAATTCAGATTCACACGATTTAAGAAGAACTAATCAGATCTATATCCTTATCATATATCAATTCATGCTAAATCATAACGTGTAATCATGTACCACATTTAACATAAATAAAACTGATTTAAAGAATTATATTCATAGCAATGGATATTTCTTACTAGTCTGTCACCAATGAACTTACCAAATTTCAGGACAATTGGAGTCTAAAAAAATATATTTCCAAAGCTATGACCAAATCTAAATTTAAATGGTTTAAGTATCTTTAGAAATTTAACAATATTTCCAAAGCTATGACCAAATTGAACAATATGACTTTATCATATTCAAATCAAATTTTAATCCGATAAACTACCTAAAACCAATCTAAATAATTTTCGATGGAACCATCAAATTTCAAGTCAATCAGAGATCAGAAAATTCATGACCAGCTAAACTATGACCAAATTTGAAAAACAATCATTTTAGACATAGTTAAAGATTAAAATAACATGATTCATATTTTTATTCTCTTTTTATAATTATCTCATGAGCATGAAACATATGTTATGTCCTTACTTTGACTAAGACACTCAATACCTTCTTATAACAAATTATTCTCTAAATTAATACACTTGAGAATACAAGATATTATGTTTCTTTCTTTTGATTGAGTGAAAACCTCGATATCTCTTCTCATGAATTAATTAAGCATTACTAGTATTATAAGATAAATCACCATTTACGTAAATACATATTTACCACTAATATTCACTTAGAATAATTTATACACGTCGAATTGAGGATGTTCTAATGACTCAAATAAATAGATCATTTTAGTGAATCCTATTTATTAATCATAATTCTCAATTCATCTATTACAAATATATTATCACATGTATAAAGTCTAAAGAACTTTCAACCATTTCAAATAAATAAACCACTTAAGTGATAACTATTTATTAACCAAAAAATTCTTAATTTACACAAATTGATATATATATATATATATATATATATATGTATGTAAATAATAACATGCTCAAATAATTATTTAACAAAAAGAAAAAAATAATCCAATTGATCTGAACAGTGACTGCCACCACCATTTAATAAGGTTTGGAGTCAACAATTAGTCAAGAACAAATTTTATAACGTTAAAAAAAAAACTTCCCAATCAATTCAATGATAATTTGTTCATCAACAATCTCTATGATTCTCTTTCTTATCAAGCTTTGCAAATTTGATGGATTAATAAGAAACAACCAAAAAAAAAAAAATTGTTCACAGTCTAAGATGGAAATTGGACATTCCATCAGTATGATTGTAGCACAAGATTATATGTAGTTTATCTTGATTATGGGAATAGTAAGCATACCAGAATCATACTACTTACATGAATAATAGACCACACATAGTTTATGCTAGAACATATATAATCATTCTAGATCACATAAACTTTTTGAAATTTAATTCAAGGATTATCTCTTAAAGCGTGAGCAGATAACTTCAATCAAATCCACAAGCCAGAACCTTCAAACGAATCCACAAGCTAGTCCACAAATTGGACGACAGTTTTGCGGTCTTCTACAGTGATCCCAAGTTTACTTCTGAACTCTCTCAATACTTGGGTGGAAAAGTATAATATAGAAAACTTATATTTTTTCAAGGGTTAGAAGAATCCCTATTTATAGAGATTTATTCCTAGTCCAAGGAGAAGGAATATCATGTCTTTCCTTAGAATAGAAAGACATGTACATCTCCCTTTCCTTAGAAAAGAAAAAGTCATGTCCTTCTCCCTTTCCTTAGAATTGAAAAAGTGATATACTTCTCCCTTGCCTTAGAATGGAGAATGATACATACTTCTCCCTTTCCTTAGAACAGAGAAAGACACATACTTTTCCCTTTTCCCTTTAGAATAGATTCTGAGTTCTAGTTAAATATGGGCACGGTAGGGACCACAAAATTAATTACTGAGGCTTCCTATTATGGAAATAATTCCAAATAATTAATTTGAATTATTCTTACCATAATAAATTACAAATCATTCCACTAAAAATTCGTAATTGCACTCCTCTATTTATATTTTGAAATTCCCAATTAAACACATATGTAATTCCCCATGTTAAGATTACAGATACTAATCAATAAATTAAATTACTGATGAACTTAATTCAATGATCAATTTCCTTTAGAGCACTACTTGACTTATTTCATGTGCTGGATTTATAAATCCACTTGCAAGGTTTGACACGATGAAAACTTTTAAGCTTCTCAAAAAGGCATATCATCAATCTCTATATCAAGACATGGATTTTGTCAACTAACTTATTATTTTACCAATATATATTATCATCATCCAATCTACCAGGTATATTGAACCATCTTAGAATCTTGCCTTCTAATAAATTAAAACGATAATTAACATATACAAATCATAATACTTATATCAGGATTAAGAATATAAGTACATTCAATAGTTTAGAGAATATGCTTTTGTCAGTCAGTCTAAAGCAATTATCTCTACTCGGTCCCGTTCAATACATACAAAATGCACTAGCACAAGAAGTTGAAACTTTATCATTCCCATAATCAAGATAAACAACATATAATCTTGTGCTACAATCGTACCGATGGCATGCCCAATTTACATCTTAGATAGTGAAAAAAAAACTTTATACTTATAAGAACTGATGATTTAATCCTTTGTGTATAAGCTTAAACTCTATCCACTAAATTATCTACTATATAAGTAAACAGACACCATAAAAGAATATATGATCTATTAAAAATGAATAAATAATTATTCTATAATAAATACTATATCTAATCACATGGTTAATAGTATATATCCCAATAGCTTTAGTTTGCATCTATACCCTCAAACTTTTGGTGTGCACAAGTAGACACTTTTAAATTTTTAAGAAGCTGAAAAAGTAGACACATGAGTCGTACGTGGTATAATACATGTATGATACCACATTGGACATGAATTTCCACGTATAACGCGAAGTAGGACATGTGTATCTACTTGTTCAACTCTATACAAGTTTATCTACTTCTGCACACCCAAAGTTGGAAAGTTTATATTCCAGATAAAGTCATGTTAAAGAGAACATTAATGTATTATGTCTAAACAAAATGATGATTCCTTAGGCAACATTTTGAATTTTCTTTCTTATTAGAAAGATAAAAATGTCACCTTTGAGTTGTATTATTCTTCAAAATTAGAAGAAATTAAGTTCTTCTGAAAGATTATTTCTTTCAATATACCCTTTAAGTTGACCTTCTTTCATATTTATGTCCTTCAAATTTGGGTGTGTACAAGTAGACACTTAAGCTTGTATAAAGTTAACCAATAGACATACGCGTCTTATGTGGCATCCTACATGACGATTTGTGTCTTATGTTGTGTCTAGATATATTATGTCACATGGGACTCTTGTATCTATATGTTCAACTTTATACAAGTTTGAGTGTCTACTCGTGCACACCCAAAGTTAGGGGGCATAAATGTGAAATAAGAAAACTGTGCATAAATGTAAAATGAGGCAATTGTGCAGAAATTTGAAATAGCTACACTGTTTTCAAGAGGCCCTTACAATTTTTTTTTCTATTCTTGTTTGAGTGACCTTTCAATTTTTCGTTCTTTGAAATTTTATAATTATATTTCAAATAATTGAAGGAGATTAAAACTAGTCTATTTTTTAAAAAAAATGCATTTTTTTTATTTTTCGACAACTTTTTAATTTCAACAATATTTTTAACCCAGTGTCAGTCAAAAATATATAAAAAGGACAATATTTTTGTCAATGAAGTGAAGGTGTGGGTGTTTAGGAATAGGATCAATGTATACTTGTGTGTTGTATGTGCATCCTATTATTGATGAATGGGTTGGTTATCCATTTTGTTGTTGTAGGCTAGGGTAAGGCCTAGCCCCCAATCTCCCTCGATCCCTATTTTTAAATTATACTTTTATTATTTGAATCATGGATGTTCTTGATCATCGGTATAATAAAAATATTCATTACTATAAATAGTTGAATTGGTCAAGACATGAGTGGAATTACATCATGTGAACATTATGACAATGTATCTAATAATAAAAGAGTTGGCACAAGGAAAATGCTTAAATAAGAACCATTCGTTAAATAGCACACTAATGAAAAATAGTCATTTGAGCAAATGGTGGGATAAATTTCCACCACCACCATGGCCCCATACTCCTCCAGCACCAAAACCTCTACCACCATTTTGACCACCACCACCGCCGTTTTCACCCGATCCATGACCCACACCATCTCCAATGCCAAAACCAGATCCTCCATCACTAGCTCTTCCTTCACCTCTACCACTACCTCCACCACCATTTGCACCGAATTTGTGACCTCGCCATATCCAATGCCAAAACTAGAACTTCCTAAACAACAATTAGCATCAACTTGCATCTAATCTTTGTAGTATCTACTGTTAGTACTGCACACAAAAATAACATAACTTTGATTAGTGACAAAACTAGAAGTTCTATTACTCCTAACAAGGGAATTCAAAAAAGATGTTTACTTGAAATTTGAATTAAGGCATAAACTAATTTATAGGAAACTTTTACTACAACACAAAAAGTTTCCTAAATGTTAAGTAAGCACTAGGCATTATTATGGCTTCCGTTGTTAGCTTAAAATATATATGCATGGTTTAAAATTATGTAATAATATGTAACTCATATGAAGTTCTCCAAAAATATATTATTTTTAAAGTATCTGACATGCGCTTGTTAGTATTTTTTGAAAAGTTCAAGGAACATAAATTTGAAGAAGAATGTATCTTACTTTGCTTTCGTGGCCTTTGTTTTGTGAGGCTAACTTCTCGCCATGAAAATGCTAAAATATTACTTAGAATGTTGTATTAACCAATATTTGAGATACTATGAAAAAGCTTAATAGATAGGGTTATGTAATATGTAATGGCATGGTTAGTGACTATTAATTAGAAGTACAACATCTATAAATGTTTGCACAACGTAAAAAACAAAAAGAAAATTGAAGTGAATGTATACGTAGTTGAACATCAATAAAGAAAACAGAGTTACTAGATTCTTCAAAAACACAAAGTAAATTCTTTCAAGAAATTCATCAAACATTCGGGGGTACAAATACTTTTACTTGAAAATCTAACAAAACATGAAAAACAAATGTTGGGATATTCAAATTCTACCAAGGCCTCTCCCTCCTTTCGTTTCCACCACTGTTTGCACCGGATCCATGACCCTTGTCATATCCCATGACATCACCAAATTAACCATTACTAGGAATAATGTAATAACCCCAACCTCTAGATTAATAAGAAAATTATAATAAGAATAATGTAAATTTCTCTGCCTCTTAACATGACAATAAAAGTTAGTAACATATTGTCACGCCCCGAGCCTACACCCTGGAAGTGGCCGGCACTCGAGAACCATTGCTGGCCCCAAGTGAACGCTTGGCCTGGCTTACTTACTCAGCGGAAGACTAAACTCATGAAGAAAATTTCTTTTAAAGTAACTAAACTGCTCAATAAACACTTAGAATATATCAAGTTAACATTCACTGGCCAAAAGTGGCAACTCAAGTCTCAACCATTAAAACATGAAATGGAAACTCAATAACTAACATCTGACTGACTGTCTATGAAGCCTCTAAAACAACTGAGATGGATGTTGGGACAAGCTCCGCAACATCCTAATGAACTGATAATAATACTGGAAGCAATAAAAGGGATCCTCCAGAAAGCAAGGAGGCTCACCACAGGACTCTGAAATGCTCAACTGGATCAACGGTGCGCTGGATGCCGATCCTGGTTACCTGTGTCTGCATCATAAGAAGATGCAGGCCAACTGGTATCAGTACATTGAATGTATGAGTATGCGAGTTGGAATGTTAAACATAACTTAAGCTTGAAAGGAATTGAAGAACTTACCTGGCTTAACTCAACTAAACTGATTTCAATATACAACAGTGTAAATAAATGCAGTATAAATAAAAGCTTTAAAACATGGGTTTCAACCCTGTGTATTTAGAAATACAATAATAACTCTGTATGTATGCAAAGATACAATATGAACTATGTTTATATATGAAAATACAAATATTTCTGATGTATATAAAAATACAAAATACTGTTGTGGGAGTTTCTCTAACCGACAACCATCACTTTAGAGCTATCGTGATGATACAACATTTTTCCTCACGCTGCCACAGCCGTCCTATACCTGGCCGGGGGGTATAGAACCTGAGCTAGTAAGTGGATCCACTAGTCTATGCTAAAAAGCACTAAAGGAATCATATAAAAAGTATGAACCTTTTCTTCCCATGATGGCTACATGGTTTATGGGGGCTGTGAGTTGTTTGAACTCTCCCTCATATCGGTGCTCAATACTACTCCCAAAATATGATACTAGCTCTTATGTTTAAAAACATACCTCTTTCTGTGATTTTAGATAATTGCTCAAAAACTTAGCCCAAAGGCTATCTTGGAAATCTCAGTTTCCCTTCTTGCTTAATTGTGAAAGCATTTACTCTTTTCTGAAACTAGCTCAAAGGCTCTTTGGAAATCTCAGTTTTCGTTCTTATTTAAATGTGAAAACATTTAAAACTCTTTGGGAATATATAGTCCCCGTATACTTTTGAAGAAATGAACTTCAACTTTACTCTTTACTGAACTCAAAACTCAAGTCTTAAAACAAAGTTAAATCATTTGTAAAAAACTTTTGGAAGACTCTATGAACTTCTCTTGACTTGACTCTTAACTGATCCTTGAATTGAATTATGGATTCAAGGATTGAGATTTGTGATATGAAAGATCTCATGATGTTTAGGAGTGTTTTTAGATAGTTAAACATGAGAAAATGTCAAGAATTCACTATCTGAAAGCTAGTCCGCTATGCGGAGCTGTATTTAAATTTTGGTCGCGAAAATACATTTTGACGCAAAGAGGTCCGTTTCCTCACTGCAACGCGAAGAGAAAAATTTCACTTTCTGAGGAACAGGTCCGCGTCGCGGACCTGATACCCAGTTCTGCCCGACTTGTTCCTTCTTCATTTTTCAACTGTAAACTCGATTGGTTCTTTCCCTAAACACTTAGAATCATTAATACCCTCAATATACATCATATTTTACTCGAAAAACACAACTAATAACATGAATCAATCTCAAGAAAACTCCAATCAACACAACCCACAAGAATTCAACGAATTTCATCAAGAACTCAAGGAATTGCTTTCAAATCTAATAACTTTACTGAAAACGAATCATGATTGGCGTGTGGGTGAACTAATCCAATGCTATGTGATCTCACATACCTCTTAGGGATCACCCCTTGACGAAATCCACAATCTTAGCTTCAAGAACTTGACGATTTCTTGCTTCTCCTTCTCTTCTCCTTTCTCCTCTTCCTTTCTCTTCTTCTTTTCTCTTCAAAACCCTAACACTTCATTTCCAATTGCACAAACTGACCCAATTCAGTTTTTGACCTTTAATTAATCCACTAAAACAAATTAAAATAATAGGATATGGAAAAGACCAAAACACCCTTTAAAAATCCGGGTTGGACAATTCCTCATCTGAACAACCCAACTTCTAATGGGCATAACTCACTCATACAAACTCAGAATCGCACAAACTCAGCGGCGTTGGAAATATTATTCCAAGATATTTCCTACGATATCTGCAAAACACACCTAACTCATCCTGAGCTAGAAGTTATGGTCATTTGAAGTTGACCAAAAACTCAACATTAACACACTTGACAAATTTCCAGATTTTTATATTCTTTCCAAAAATGACTATTCCAATTTTACACTTCTTTCTAGTTCCCTCTAGTTATGGGGTGTTAAACATATAGTGAGGATGTCTTCATGGAAATCACTTCTTGCAGAAATTCAACGTAAGACTAGGTAAATACTTCTTGCACACACACATTGTAATGACCCGAACCGTCGTTAATTAGGAAAAACAGAAATTTGGGAAATTCTGGGACACTGTTCCGCCAGGGCGGGCCAGATGCCGCTAGGGTGTAACGACCTGATTCTGTCGTGAGGAAAAAGCCAATGGAGATAGAATTGGGGTCAGAAAACTTTTTCATAGTAACTTGAGATTTTCCAACCTTGTCCAGATTTGGATGAAATCGGAGTCATTAAGGTGTAGGGAAATATGGTAACAAATGAGAGATCTAATTATGATTTTGATCACATGACTAGATAGCTAATACATTAAGGAATCCGTACGACTTTACGGAATTGAATTCAGGTGAGTAGAACTCCCGGAATTGATCTTAGCATGAATAGTATTTTTTGAGTGTCGTTGGCTGAAGGCGTGTTATGAAATGTGGGTGTTGGAATTCTTTAAATAGGTTACTGTTTCGTGCAAGCCGCTTTGGTGGTGGTTTTGGTCGCTTTGGCGGGGCCGCTGTAGCGGGGTGGGTGCCGCTGTGGTGGGCCAGATGCAACTTAAGGTTGTAAATAAACCCCAAAATGACTTTATTCTGTACTTTTCAGTTTTTAGAGCCAAGGAACGAACCACAAGCGATTCTTGATAGTTTTCCACCATTTTTGAGGCTAAATGTAAGATTTTAACTCCTCAAATCCATTTTTCGATCCATAGAATGTAATCTAATGGGTAAATATCGAAGGGGGAGGGTTTTGATCTAGAATCTATGGTTGAAACAACCCTAATTGGGAGAGTGAGATCATGGGTTTGATCTAGGGTTCATAGAATTGTTAGTAATTCAGGTAATTAGTGATTGTTTATTGATTCCCGTATTATATTGATTGTTTGTAGATGAAGAACAAGCAGAACAAATTCGGAAAGGGAAGGATTAAGTTTCTTACGGTTTCAAGCGTGTTTCGTGGGTAGGTGATGGTTGTGATTTCATGTTGGTGTGATATATGATTGTAATTGCTCATTATAATGCATATATGTATGAGAATGTTGCATTATTGATCACCCTAATCATAAATGAAGATAATTGAATAATTGTATGCCATGAATCACCTATTGTTGTATGATTGTGAGAATATACATTGTGATTGTGATTATCGTTTATTGATTGGATCGGTTGCCACGTTTCGGCATAAACATTGGATCGGTTGCCACGTTCCGACATAAACATGGGATCGGTTGCCACGTTCTGGCATAAATATGGAATCGGTTGCGACGTTCTGGCATATGGATCGGGTACCATGTTCCGATATGCTAACAATTTGGGTGTGGGTTCCATGAGAGGACCATTGAATTGTGTTGTGTATCTATTTGTGATGATTACGTTCATATCTAATGATGATTGATATTGGAAGACTGCATGTTGCTTTAAATTAATAACCAATGTGTATTATTGAGAATGTGGGATGCTACATTGATCCTGAAAAGATGACTAATATTGTATATGTTCGGTATATGCCAGTTTTATAATGTTGTGGTTACTTGCATGCGTTTCACTTGTTGGGATAGCCGCGTGATCCTACCACTACACTGTGGTTGTGAACTGAAATTGCACTTACTTTTTCTTTGTTGAGTACAGGGCATCTTCAGGTGGCTATTGATAGACCTCAACTAAGTGACTATTGAGCGTGACTGGATTCAAGGGTGAGCCAGTTCTTTCAGGCTGCCATGGATCTTCCTTGTTAAAGTCCACTCTTTTCGGACTCAGACTATTTGTTTAAGGTGTTGTTTAGTTTCGGGGTTGTACCCCTTGTTCTTAGACTTATCTGTCACACCTCGAGCTTACACCCTGGGTGGGACTGGCACTCAAAGGCCATCGCTGGCCCCAAGCGAACCCTTGGCCTAGCTTACTAACTCAACAGAAGACTTAACTTATCACATAAACATTTATGAAAAAACTAGAATGTCATAAAAGAACATTCAACTGGCCATTTAGGCAAACTCAAGTCTTTAACATAAGAAATGAAAAGTAAAGACAACTGAAATAACTAACTGACTGTCTATGAAGCCTCTAAAACAACTGATATGGATGTTGGGACAACCCCACAACATCCTAATGAACTAACTAGAAATCAATGAAAATAGATCCTCCGGAATGCAAGGAGGCTCACCGACTGACTCTGAACTGCTCAATTGATCGACGGTGCGCTGGAATGCCGATCCTAGATACCTGCGTCTGCATCAGAAGACGATGCAGGACAACTGGCCAGTACATTGAATGTACCTGTATATGAGTTGGAATGCTAAAACAACATAGGCTTGAAAGGGAATCTGAAAGAAACACTTACCTGGCTCTTCTCAACTCATGAATAATTAGCTAAACTCATTTCAATATAAAACAGTTTAAAGCTAGTGCAATATAAAGAAAAGTTGTTTAAAAACATGATGTCAACTCTGTGTGTATGCAAAGATACATATAACTCTGAGATGTACGTAAAAATACAATAAACTGATGTATATAAAAATACAATAACTTCTGTGGGAGTTTCTCTAACCGACAACTATCACAAAAGAGCTATAGTGATGATACAACGATCTTCCTCACGCTGCTAGCGCATCCGATACCCAGCCAAAGGTATAGGACCTGAACTACTAAGTGGATCCACTAGTCTACTGTGAAAAATGTTCATCTAAAAAGCATGACCCTTTTCTACCCATGGTGGCTACATGGTTTATAGGGTTGTGAGTTATCTAAACTCTCCCCCACATCGGTGCTCAATACTACTCCCAAAAATATACTAGCTCTTTATGTTTTAAAAACATACTTCTTTCTGTGATTTGAGATTAGTGCTCAAAAACATAGCTCAAAGGCTATCTTGGAAATCTCAGTTTCCCTTCTTGCTTCATTTAGAAAGCTATTACTCTTTTCTGAAAATTAGCCCAAAGGCTCTTTGGAAATCTCAGTTTCCATTTTTATTAAAATGTGAAAACATTTTTAAATCTCTTTTGGAATACATAGTCCCCTTATATTTCTTTGAAGAGAAGATCTTCAACTTTACTTCTTTACTGAACTCAAAACTTAAGTCTTAAAACAAAGTTAAAACATTTGTGAAAGATTTTTTGAAAACTTTAAGAACCTATCTTAACTTGACTCTTGACTTCTCTTGACTTTGACCTTAACTGCTCTTGACTTGACTCTTAACTGATCCTTGAATTGAATTATGGATTCAAGGAATTTGATTTATGATTGGAAAGATTTCATGTTGTTTAGGAATAATTCTAGATAGCTAAACATGAGAAAATACTGAAAATCAACATTTGAAGGTGGGTCCGCGATGTGGAGACATATTTAATTTTTGGTTTCAAAAACGTCTTTTGAGGCAGAAGGCTCCGTGACAGTTTCGCGATGCGAAATAGAATTTCCCACATCTAGGAACCCAGTCCATGACGCGCCATCACTCTCGGATTTCGTCCGACGAAATTTCTTCTTCGTTTTCTAACTCCAATTCGCCTAAATTCGACTCTTTTTCTCAAATTACTTTTAGATACAGATACCCAGCAAATGTACCTAAGAACCTAACTCGAAACGACTCCAAGATGCGATGTAACGAATTCAGAAACTTCCCAACTCAGTCAAATTCAAGAACAACATAAAAAACAAGAATAGGTATTCAAGAACTTTCAACTTTCAAATTTTTTAGAACGAATCCATGCTGAAATAAATATGTTTGGCACGTGGAAGAACGATTCCAACGTTATGGAAGCCTCACATACCTTGTAGAAGCAAATCCTTGGTGAAACACCAACTTTCTTGATCGATCTTGATGAATTTGCCATTTTCTCCTTCTTCTTTTCTCTTCTCCTTTCTCCTTAGCCCTACCGTGAAATTCCAAATTCTAAAACTGACTAAAATCTGATTTGACTCATATTAAACTCCTAAAAACGGATTTAAATTATAGGGCAATGAAAAGAGTAAAATACCCTTTAAAATTCCGGATTGGACATTTCCTTAATCCAACAACCCAACTTCCAAAGGGGATAACTCACTCATACGAACTCAGAATCACGCAAACTTGGCGGCGTTGGAAAGATCATTCCAAGAGATTTCCAACCATATCTGGAACTAAACTTAACTCATCCTGAGCTAGTAGTTACGGTCATTTGAAGTTGACCAAAAACTCACTTTAATTTACTTAAAAAATTCCAGATTTCTTCATTCTTTCCAAAAGTAACTATTTCCAGATTTTAAACTTCTTTCTAGTTGAGAGATGTTACAATATCTCCCCCTTGGGAACATTCATCCTCGAATGAGATTAATCTTACTAGGCTTAGGGTGTAACATCAAATTCAAACACCCAACAAGCAAATGCAAACAAACAACATGCTCACTCATAATTTAAAGAGCACTAAGAAGAACATTAGTACCTTGGTCTGCATTTCCTCCGGATTCAAAGAGATTGTGGATATCTCTTCTTCATGTCCTCTTCAGCTTCCTAAGTAGCTTCTTCAACAAATTGGTTCCTCCAAAGGACCTAGACTGATGCTACCTCTTTTGTTCTCAACTTGCGCACTTGACGATCTAAAATATGAACATGAATCTCCTCATAAGATAAGCTATCCTTGATCCCAGTATTTTCAGTTGGTATGATTAATGAAGGATCGCCCATGCACTTCTTCAACATGGAGATGTGAAATACCGGATGAACCGCTGCTAATTCATGTGGTAGCTCCAACTCATAAGCTACATTGTCAATCCTCTTGGCTATGCGGTAAGGTCCAATATACCGGGGACTAAGTTTCCCCTTCTTACCAAACCTTATAACACCCTTCATGGGTGAAACTTTCAAATATACCCAATCATCTACTTCGAACTCTAACGCCCTTCTCCTAACATCAATGTAGGATTTTTGACGACTCTGTGCCATTTTTAACCTTTCTTGAATCAGTTTCACCTTCTCCATAGCTTGGTGAACTAAATCTGGTCCTATCAATCCTGCTTCACCAACTTCAAACCATCCAATAGGAGATATGCATCTTCTCCCATTAGGATGATCACCTACCTCTCATTGAGTTTGCTAACAACAATAGTTACCACTCTAGCATCCAAATGGCTCCTTATGAAGCTCTTTATGGGAGAAGGTGCAGATCTCCTATTGGATGTTTTGAAGTTGGTGAAGCTTGGTTGATAGGACAAGACTTAGTTCATCAAGCTATGGAGAAAGTGAAAGTGATTCAAGAGTGGTTGAAAATAGCGCAGAGTTGTCAAAAATCATATACTAATGTTAAGAGAAAGGAGTTAAAGTTTTAAGTAGATGATTGGGTATACTTGAATGTTTCACCCATGAAGGGTGTTATGAGATTTGGTAAGAAGGGGAAACTTAGTCCCTGGTATATTGGTCCTTACAAAATATCCAAGAGGACTGGCAATGTAGCTTATGAGTTAGAGCTACCCCAAGAGTTGGCAGCGGCAGCGGTTCATCCGGTATTTCATGTCTCCATATTGAAGAAGTGCATGGGAGATCCGTCAGTTACCATACCAACTGAAGATATTGGTATCAAGGATAGCTTATCTTATGAGGAGATTCCAATTCAGATTCTAAATCCCCAAGTTCGCAAGTTGAGAACCAAGGAAGTAGCATCAGTCAAAGTCCTTTGGAGGAGCCAGTTTGTTGAAGAAGCTACTTGGGAAGCTGAGGAGGATATGAAGAACAAATATCCACATATCTTCGAGCCCAGAGATATTCCATACCAAGGTACTAATTCTCTTCTTAGTACTCTTTATTTGATATGCTTGATGTGTTAGATTTGCTTGTTGGGTGTTTTCGCTGAATGATAGATGTTACACCCTTAGCCTAGTAAGAGTAATCTCATTCAAGGAAGAATGTTCCCAAGGGGGAGATATTGTAATACCTCACTATATGAAAGAACTAGAAAGAGCTAGAATTGGAAATAGTCATTTTTGGAAAGAATGAAAAATCTGGAAAATTGGTTTAGTTAAGTTAAGTTAGAGTTTTTGGTCAACTTCAAATGACGATAACTCCTAGCTCAAAATGTTTTAGGTGTACTTCTGGATACTGTAGGAAATATCTTGGAATTATCTTTCCAACGCCACCGAGTTTGCATGATTCCGTGTTTGTATGAGTGAGATATGCCTATTTGAAGTTGGGCTGTTCGAATAAGGAACATCTAATCCGAATTTTGGAAGGGTAGTTTAGTCTTTTCTTTAACCCATTATTTTTTTATTTTTTAGGAGTTTATTTGGGGTCTAAACTGAACTTGGTCAGTTTACGCTTTAGAAAACTTAGGGTTTTGAGAGATGAGAAAAGAAGAGGAGAAAAGAAGAGAAGGAGCAAGAATCGTCAAGTTCTTCAAGAATCGGTTGTGGATTTCTTCAAGGGGTGATTCCTACGAGGTATGTGAGATCATATAGCGTTGGGTTAGTTCATCCACACGCCAATCATGATTCAATTCAGCGAAGTTTTATTTTTTTGAAAGCAAATCCTATGAGTTCTTGATGTTAATTCAATTAAAATTTTATGGGTTCTTGTTGTTGAAGTTTCTTGAGGTTGATTCATGTATTTATGTGTGATTTTCAGTTAAATATTGCATATATTGATGGTATAGTTGATTCAAAGTGTTTGGGGGAAAATACTAAGTTGAATTACAGGATTTAGAGTTGAAAAACGAAGGAGAAAAATTGGAGTTTTTTAGGCAGGGGTCTGGGGTGCCGCGCCAGCTAGAGCACCCCACTTCAGTGTCGGAAGTTTGGGCTCTAAGGTGACGCAACTTCAGTTCTGAAGTTTAGGCTGTGGTGCCCCACGTAGCTCAGAGTGTCAGGGACGCCAGTTCTTCCCATTCTTCCCCCATCATTACGTACTAGTTCCTTAGCAATGTACCTATGTTTCCTAGTTGATTCCAACAATCTAATGTACGTCTAAACATCATGAAATCATCCATAAACATGAGATCATGAACCTTGAATCCATAATTCAATTCAAGGAAAGTTAAGAGTCAAGTTAAGAAGTTAAGAATCAAGTAAAGAAGAAGTTTATAGAGTTTTTTCAAAAGTCTTTTACAAACGTTTTAACGTCGTTTTAAGACTTAAGTTTTGAGTTGATATAATAGTAAAGAGTTAAAATGTTTTCACATTTGAGCAAGAAAGGAAACACCGATTTCCAAGAGAGCTTTTAAGCTAAGTTTGAGTAATTATCTAAAACCAAAGAAAGAGTTTTTGTTTTAAAAACATATGAGCTGAGTATATTTTGGGAGTACTATTGAGCACCGATATGGGGACGCGAGTTCATTATAACTCAAGTCTCCATAAACCATGTAGCCATCATGGGTAGAAAAAGATCATACCATAGTGATGATTGTCGGTTCGAGAAACTTCCACAATAACTATATTACTTTATTATATGAGTAAATTGAGTTGTTATTGCATTTCTTTAACAAAATGAGTTGTTGTTTACTGTCTAAATGCTTTCTATAAACTGCACCTTTATTGTGTTTTATCTTGCATTTGAGTTGAGTTATTCATCAGTTGAGTAAAGACAAGGTAAGTGCTCCTTTCAGATTCCTTTCAAGCTTACGTCATGTTTTAGTATTCCCCTCACATACTCTTACATTCAATATACAGATGCCATTTGGCCTGCATCATTTTATGAGGCAGACATAGGTAACCAGGATCAACATCCAGCGCCTCGTTGATCTAGTTGAGCACTCATAGTCAGTTGGTGAGCCTCCTTGATTTCTGGAGGGCTCCTTTTTACAGTGCTTTCTAGTATTTTGAGTTGTTAGGATGATTGGGGGTCTTTTCCCCACATCCCTCCTTATTTTAGAGGCTTCATAGATAGTTAGTAGTTCAGTTGTCTTTACATTGTTATTTTTTATGTTAAGACTTGAGTTTCCACTTTGGGCAACTTAAATGTTTGACCTTTAAACGTTCTAAGTTATTTTATTAAACAATTGAGTAGAGATACATTGTATCCTTGTATTAATGCTTTTAAGTCTTCCGCTGAGTAAGTAACCCAGGCCAAGGGTTTGCTTGGGGCCAGCAATAGTTCTCCAGTGCCAGTCCCGCCCAGGGTGTAGGCTCATGGTGTGACAGAAGGAGATTATAGCAAAATAAAAATTCCTTAGGCTACATTTTGAACTTTCTTGCTTATGAGAAGATAAAAATGTCATCTTTGAACTATATGATTCTTCAAAATTAAAAGAAATTGAATTCTTTCAAACGATATTTCCTTTCAAGATAACCTTTTGATATTTATATTCCCATCATATTAAGTTTTTCCGAAAGAAATATCTTTGTGAAAACATGATTGATCATGAGAAGAAGAAAAGATCAGTCTTTCGTAATGTTAGCTTCCTAATTGAACCTTCTAAAGGTGAAGTTAATTGTTACACCATTTATAATCCACAAGCGGTTAGTACAAATCCTGCAAAAGAACCAATTTGTGATCGTCTTAATCGTAAATACAAGGAGATACTACATGGATGGGTAGCTGAAAAGAGACAAAGTGAAAATGGATCCGGTGCAATTGACATGGTAAATACAATATTTTGGATTTATTGATCACTACCAATATCGTGAATCCTCCACTTAATTATATTATTTCTTGTTTTAGCTTTTCTTTTCCCTGAAAAAAAAAGAATCACAACATTTGTTTTATGTGTGTTAGACGATAATTAAACTTTATTTTCTTATTTCAAACTGGACTAGTAAACTACAACTCTACTATCACATTCAAACTTATTTGGATTTTATAATGTATATTTTTCTTTAGTTGTTTAAATTTTTATATATAACTAGTTTTTATCCTAATTAAGGGCTAGTGAATCTCTAGCTAATGATATATCAAGAAAATGAGAGCTAGTAATATAATTACTTTGTAATGTGTGCAATTTGTACTTTGTAAAATCATATATATCGTTAGTTCTTAACAAAAATCTTTGTTGGATTGCAGTATTACTATCATAAGAGCAAACAATATCATTCTATTTTGGAGGTAAGAAAATATGTATTCAAGGGTTTATTAAAGTTTGAAGTTGATCAAGAAACCACTGAAGTAAAAGAGGTAAGCTCTTACATTATTTGCATTTTGTTGGACTACTATAGCTTGTTTGACTAAGTTTCTTGCGCACACATATATGTGTGTGTAAGGAATATTTATTAAGTCTTACCTTGCATTTCTGCATGAAGTGATTTCCATGACGATCTCCTAACTATATGAAACTAACTTTTATTGTCATGTTAAGACACAAAGACATCTACATTATTCTTATTAAATTTTTCTTATTAATCCAAAGGTTGGGGTTATTAAAAAACACTCCATGAAAAGAAAAGTTGAAGGTTCCATCTTGGAAAGGAAGTCTGCAACAAAGAAACAGAAAAGCAACAACTATGGCAAGAGAGAGGTCAAAAAGTTTCTCGGTAAAGCAATGAGCAACCTCATGAATAGGGATGTCAAACACAAAAATAAGGTAAGTTAATGTCACACTAGCTATTAGAAAACAATTTTTTTAACAAAAAAAAACCACTATAGAAAATATAGGTATTAGAAATTGATAAATCTCATCAATAGAATAAAAAAAGTTATCCCAACATCTAGTTGGCGACGACGACAGAGCTAGTAATGGTGCAAACGGTGGTAGCAACGAAGGAGGGAGAGTCCTCTGAGATGATAGTGGTAGAATTTGAATATCCCAACATTGGTTTTCCATGTTTTCAGACATTAATTTAGTTTTGTTAGTCAAAATTGTTTGTGCCCTAAGTGTTTGATGAATTTCTTCAAAGAAGTCACTTTGAGTTTTGTTCTATCAGGATCTTAATTGTACTATTTTTGCTATATTACAATGTTTCACGACCCAAGGTATCCCCCTAGGCGTAACATGGAACATCAGACCCCGAGAGGCCCTATACAAGTCACTTAGCATTCATACCGATTCAGTGTCTCTCATCAAGCTCACAATTTAACGTCGCGATGCAACGCCGAGTACATTACCCTTTGTGTTTCAACTTTCAGGCAATGAACCGTCTCCCAACATGAGATCAATTTTACTCCGAAGATCATGGAAAGTGCAAGAGAGCACCAAGTGTTTCACCTGATCTCTCCACTTTGAATACTTGAATCTCTTACCCAACTTCGTATCATGCTTTCATTTTGGATCATTGAGCAAGAGTGAAAGAGTCACTAGGCCACGTGAGCATTGAAATTCATAATTCTTGTCCTTCAAGTGAGTGACACTCTCATCTTCACATGATCTAGAGTTTCCATATATTATATTTATTTTTTCTTGCAATTTTAATATCATGCTACATATTTCGCCTTCTTGGGTTGTTATTGCTTTTTGTTGGAAGAAAAAACTCAAGATATCTTCTATATATATCCACCTTTACCTCTTTACTTGGCTCGGTTTAAAACCATTCATCTCCGAAAATGAATTGGAACGTCTCATACACCAATCAAGGTGCAAGTTGCGAGATTCTTCTTCTCTCTTTTCAACAATTGGATAATGAGTAGTTTTCACCCTCACAATTTCTCTCATCTCAGCCCTAAGAGTAGGAATTCCAAATTCAAGGTCGACCATGCCATATCACCGAGCCAGGTACCTTTTTCAAAACTTCCATTTCTTTAGAGAGAAGAAATAGGGCTTTTTTGCCCCAACTGAGCTTTACATCCACGTCCCTATGCCTAAATTGACTTATTACATTTGGTTCATCAAAAGACCCTGGGTCGGTGAAGGGAATACCACTGCCAAAGATGTAGTGATCGGAAAAAGCCACAGAAAAAAAATAGAAGAAAATAAAGACAACTATTCACAATCTAGATAGAAACAAATGAACTAAAAATCCTAAATCAATTCAATAGACTTAATTGTTTCCCGGCAGCGACACCATTTTTTATAACACTCAAATTGTTGGAAAACTATATGCACAACGGAAGTGTACCAGAATCATACAACTTACATGAATAATAAACAACACATTGTTTATGCTAGAACAAGTACAATCATGCTAGAACATATAAACTTTCAAAATTTAATTTCAGAATTACCTCTTGAAGCGTGAGCAGATACCTTCAAGTGAATCCACAAACTAGTCTACAAGCTAGAACCTTCAAGCAAATCCACAAGCTAGTCCACAAATTGAACCACAGTTTTGCGGTCTTCTACAGTGATCCCAAGTTCACTTCCGAACTCTCTCAATACTTGAGTGGGCAAGTATTTTATGGAAGGTTATCTCCATTCAAGGGTTAGAAGAATCCCTATTTATAGAGATTTCTTCCTAGTCCAAGGAAAAGGAATACCATGTCTTTCCTTAGAATAACAAGACATGTACATCTACCTTTCCTTAGAAAAGAAAAAGTCATTTCCTTCTCCCTTTCCTTAGAATAGAAAAAAGTGATATACTTCTCCCTTGCCTTAGAATAGAGAAAGGCACATACTTCTCCCTTTCCTTAGAATAGAGAAGACACATACTTCTCCCTTTTCCTTTTAGATATGAGCACGGTAGGGACCACATAATTAATTACTGAGGCTTCCTATTATGGAAATAATTCCAAATAATTAATTTAAATTATTCTTACCATAATAAAGTACAAATTATTCCACTAGAAATTCGTAATTATACTCCTCTATTTATATTTCAAAATTCCCCATTAAACACATATATAATTCCCCATGTTAGGATTACAGATATTAATCAATAAATTAAATTACTGACAAACTTATTCAATGATCAATTTTCTTTACAACACTACTTAACTTATTTCATGTGCCGGATTCATAAATCCACTTGCAAGGTTTGACACGATGAAAATTTTTAAGCTTCTCAAAAAGGCATATCATCAATCTCTATATCGAGTTATGAATTTTGTCAACTAACTTATTATTTCAGCAATATATATTATCATCATCCAATCTACCAGGAATATTGACCCATCTTAGAATCTCACCTTTTAATAAATCAAAATGATAATTAACATATACAAATCATAATAGTTATATCATGATTAAGAATATAAGTACATATAATAGTTTAGAGAATATGCTTTTGTCTGTCAGTCTAGAGCAACTATCTCTACTCGATCCCGTTCAATACATACAAAATGCACTAGCACAAGAAGTTGGCACTATACCATTCCCATAATCAAGATAAACTACATATAATCTTGTGCTGCAATCATACTGATGGCATGTCCAATTTCCATCTTAGATTGTGGACAAAAAACCTATATACTTATAAGAACCGATGATTTAATCCTCTGTGTATAAGCTTAAACTCTATACACTAAATCATGTAATATGTAAGTATACATACACCATAAACGATTATATGATCTATTAAAATGAATAAATAATTATTCTATAATAAAAACTATATCTAAACACGTGGTTAATAGTATATATCCCAACAATCTCACACTTAGACTTTTAACCATCACGGTTGGTATAATGTACTATATCTAAATGCATGGTTAATAGTATATACCCTAACAATCTCCCACTAAGATATTTAATCTTGAAAATTGTTAGAATACTATTTCTAAACACATGATTAATAGTATATACCCTAACAATCTCCCACTTACACTATTAACAATGCATTTACAACTTTCACAGATATTCCTTTTATATTTCTTATCAAAAAGATCTTACCAAGTTGTTTTCTTATGCAACTTCATCTAGTAATGTTGAGTCATAACTTATCGATTTTGTATTAGATCTTCAGAGGCCCTATCATAAAACCTTCCAAAAATTTACTTCTTTACAAGAGTTCTATCATGAAAGTCCTCTTAAACATACAAAACCAATCAATCTTCGTTATGATTCTCCCACAATGACTAAGTACTACTACAATAATCACACTTTCATGTTCTTGAGTCTTAATATTTTCTTCAAAACCTTTCGATAATGAAATATTAACAATTTTTTCAAGTAGTGTTCTTTAATTTGCCCAACATCACTTTCACTGCTTGAGGTAGTAGTATTGTTATGTCTAGTAACGTTTCTCCCACTACTTAAATGCAATGGAAAGTCAATTCTGACATACCGATTAGATGTTCTTGAGTGTCTGAATTTACAACTGACTCATTTGTAATTTCGTTGTTCAGTTCATGTAAAACTAGTTTACTTCTAGGAACATGCATTACTAAATAGTCATTTTCTAGAAATCTGACAGTTTCGTTAACTATTACCTTATTTCCTTTAGGACAATAAAATAAACCTTCTGTCATTCTTTTTGGATATCTAATTAACACACACATTTCATTCCTGATTGGATAAGAATTGAATTCAATGTGATATGTAGTTCTTAGAACATATCCCAAAAGAAACAAAACAACAATGAATAAGCCAATTATTAATCTTATCATCTTCATAAGAGTCGATTTTTTTTTCTTTTACACCAATCTATTGTCGAGTGTCTAGTATAGACAATTGAAATACAATTATTCTATCAGATAAGTTACTCATTAGCTCTGCAGAGAGGTATACGTCACTACAATAAAATCGCAGTGACTTTATATATATTTTTCATGATGCTATCTTTATTTGTATTAAATTTTGAGTTTACCAAGACATTTAGACTTACAAAACATCAAAAATATATATTCATATCATCAGTAACCTTTTGAAAATTTCTGAATACTCAAATTCACCTCTTGCCTGAATGATCATTTACCGCGCAAATCAGAATAGATTAATTCTAACTTATCACTGCCTTTATTTCCTTTTTAAGAGGAAAGGTCTCTTAGTAAATTTTTTTTCTTAAACATGACTCACAAGTTGGTAGTGACTTCACTTTCAATGAACCGTTATGTCCATTCTTTAACCAACTTCAAAGTTCTATCCAGAATAAATGACGTAGACGCTAGTGTACAGATAAGTTTCATTCAATTTAAAAGATATTTTCTCTTTTGAGATAGATTAATATTCAATTCATGAGAAAAAGAAATGTATGCATCAATATACAATAGGAGATAAAATATTTATCAAACTCAAAAGAGTTACAAGAAAAATATATTAAGTGTCCATCTCTTATTTAGATAGAAATCGAAAATAATTTCATTTAACATGAACATATATAATGCAATTTTTTTTGAATTAATATCTTATTTCTACCGAAATAAAAACTTGATTAGTATTAAGTAAGTCCGTAAAGTCTATTGAGAATTCGAGATATAATACATTAAATAGATCATAATATGTAGAATAATCCTAAATAAAAAAATTCAGGGCTCATTTATACATACTAGTTTTTTGACACGTGTGTTGCACGTGATCACCAATTCCAAAATATACGTTATAGTAAATAGTATTGCTTATTTAAGCGAAGATTTGAATAATAAGATTAGCAAAAAATAATATTGCAGATTCTTTTGTGAATGTTCAACGTGAATCGTCATATTTTTTTTTTTCACGCAAACCTATTACGATGGTCAATAAAAAATATGATTAGTTAAATGCAATAATGCATATATTTATTTCAATTTGATGAGGTTAATCATGTAATTAGTCTTATCTCACTAATATTACCTTATAGACAATATTTGCTTTGTATTTTTCTTGTCAGCTAACCATATGTGCTTTGAATGTATATTCCACGTTAAATTCTTTAGATGTCATATGAACATGTGAAGAACACAACTAAATTTTATATATTCACATTGGTTTTGAGTTTTTTTTATAAAAAAAAACTTGAAACATTTTAAAATAATATATTTTGAAGTTAGAAGATCTTGTTAACTTGATAATACATTTGTGACATATATAATATTTTAATTTAAATACAATTACCTACCCAAATATAAATATATATTTGCATTAGTGAAAATATTTATCTCATAAAATTAACTATTAAATAAATAATAAAAAATAAAATGATACAAACTTCAACTAGCGTTATTACAAGTCATATGAACTTTTCTTTGTCTAAAGTACTGAAATATTTTGAAATAGTAAATAAGTAAAACAAAAGGGCAATGCTTATATAGTAATTACTATTTGAAGCAAACTTCATGATAATCTAAATCACTTAAGTATAATTGATAAATAAAGTCATTCTTTTGTCTTGAGCATCAAAAAAAAATCGTGACGAGTCTCTAAATTTTGGAAAAGATATTCAGAATCATACATCTACATCAGAAGATAAATTGTTAACAAAAACAAATGAATTTAGACTACATCATGTTAACTTCATATATTGGAACATTGCATACTAATGTATATATTAAGCAAAAAAATAATTATAATGTCATCAAAATTATTTTTCTCAAGTACTCGAGGTTATGGAATATACACTCTTAGGATAAAATGACTTACTTCATCAGAATAGTGGTACCTCATATTCCGCTAAACTTCGAACTCACTCAACGACAATAAATCACACAAAAAAAATAAAATGCAAGAAGCAGAAGAGTAGAAGATTAAAAAAAATTGTGGTTGAAAAATGAGAGGAAGTCCCTCTATTTATAGTCAACAAAGGGTAGTATGAACAAATGTTTTTTGTGTCTTATCTGATAAGTCATGACCTTTTCAAGAAGTCACAACCCTTTGGAAAAGTCACAACTTATTGAAAAAGTCACAACTCTTTGGAAAAGTCACAACTTATTGAAAAAGTCACAACTCATTGGAAAAGTCACAACTTATCGAAAAAGTCACAACTCATCAAAAAAGTCACAACCTAAGTTAGGGATATTATAGTAATTTAACATTCAAGTTAGGAGTTCATGCTTTTAAAGTAATATAGAAGGTAGATATATCCATGCATCTCGAATAACCAATCGATGGGATTGGAGAACTACTCATGCAATACACATATACAATGACCAATATTCACTCTATAAACTTATACAGAACTAACTCAGATGGAGAGTCTACTGTTAGTTTGAGTCAAGTGAAAATCACCCTAGTCAGACTGATTCAATCATATATCACTCAGTTTAGGAGAGTTAATACAGATTATCAAAACTAGCGATTAAATACATAGTGACTTGCATTAATTTCATCCGATATGGAGGAAGGTCTAAGCTAGAACATTAAACTAACACTTCACTACTATTTAATCTTGGTAATCAAGGGAGGGATCCCTATAACCAAATATGACCAAAAACTCATATAACAATCAAAAAAGAAATATTTCTTACTAGGTCGTTCTTATGAATTTACCAAATTTCAAATCAATCAGAGTCCTTTTTTTGAATCCCTAAACTATGATAAATTTGGTTGAAAACGCTATTTGGTCAAGATAGAATTTAATTTTTTTCCGTTTGAATTTTTTTATTACATATCAACATTTGAGAAATAGATACACGAATCAAGAACAAAGAACGAAATTCAAAAACTATTTAAATTATCTGAATACTATTTTTCAAAAAACAACCTGTTTATGCATACATTGAACATTAAAATTCAAAACACATCTCATGGATATCCATGCATATTGAACGATAAATATTGATGAAAAATAACTACTCATGCAACATACATATGTGATGTCAGATATTCACTCCAACAAATTTAGAATAAAAGCTAACTAACATGGAGAGTACAATATGTTGTTTTATTCCAAGTGAATATCATTTCCCTCAGATCATTGATACAATAAAATATTACTCAGATAGGGTGAGTCAATATAGATCATCAAAACTAGAGACTAAATTTTAATGACTTGTATTAATTTCATCCGATATGGAGGAAGGTCTAAGCTAACATATGAACTTAATACTTCACTAAAATTTAGTTATAAAGACCATAGAGAACAATCTCTATCACCACTGTATCATAAGTGAATAATTTTCATTAAAAATAATTTTCAAGATAAATTTCTTTTTTATCCAAAAACATCATCTGAATGAACTCAAATTACAAATCATTGTATAACAATGAGTATTGTTAATTTGATTGTTTGTGTTAAACCTATCGAATATCAGATCAATCAGAGTTCAAAATAAATATTTATCTCCAAAGTTATGATCAAATTCAGATTAAAACAATTTAAGAAAAATAATCAAATTCATATCCTTATCATATATCAATTCATGTTAAATCATAACGTGTAATTATGTTCCAAATTTAACATAAGTATAATTCACATAAAGAATGACCTTATCATATTCAAATAAAATTTTAATCTGACAAACTACCTAAACTTATCTAAATAATATTTTTATGGAACCATCAAATTTCAAGTCACTCATAGATCATAAAATAAATGACCACCTAAACTATGACAAAAATTGAATAATCGTTTTAGACATAGTTAAAAATTAAAATAACTTGATTCACATTTCCATTCTCTTCTAATAATTATCTCATGAGCATAAGGCATACTGTGTGTCTTCCTTTTGTTTAATACATACAACACCTTATATCAAATTATCCTTTCTATTAATACATTTGAGAATTAAAGATATTACGTTTATCTCTTTCAGACCAATGAAAACGTGTAATATATGTTCTCATGAATTAATTAAGTGTTACTAGTATCTAAAGATAAATTTCCTTCCGGGTAAACAAACCTTTACTAGTATATATTTATGCACGACAATTTATATATGATACATTGAGTATATTCTCATGACTCAGTTAAATAGATCACTTTCGTGAATCCTATTTATTTATCATAATTCTCAATTCATACATTATAATATCACATATTTTTATTAAGAATTTCAAACAATTCCAAATAAATAAACCATTTAATGGTATCCATTTATTAATTATAAAACTCTTAATATCTATATGTGTTAATATATTTACATGAGAAGGAGAAATAATATGCTCATATAATTAAAAGTTTGTAGAATAAAATTAAGCCAATTTCAATTAGCTCTAACTGGTGCATCATACTAGGCAATTAGACAAACTAATAATTTCAAAGGACCACAAAAAATTAAAATAGCATTAAAACTTGTATGCCACAAGAAAGTTTATACTTCTCCACCAGGCACGTCAATTGCTTACTACCAGATAAGGATACAATTTTCCCAATTTTGTTTTGTTTTATTATTTTTTATTTTATGATAGTAGAAGTCCAACATGATTCCAAGAATCAAGGAGTACTATAACACCTCGGAAAATTTTGAGCTAAGACTCGAACCATCCTTCTTCGTGAGTAGGATTTTACTGAGGAATTTAAAATTTCTTAAGTGTTAAGGTCACTAATTTTAGCACCTTGAGTTCCAAAAAGAACTAAATTGGAAATAGCAAAATCTGAAATTTTGCAAGTTATGCTTAAGTTACGAGTTTTGGGTCAACTTCAAACGACCATAACTCTTAGTACAGGATGAGTTAGGTGGGCTACAATATAGCTAATAAAAGGTCTTTGAATTATATTTTCAACGCCACTGAGTTTACTAAATTTCGAGTTTGGATGAGTGAGATATGCTCTTTTGAAGTCAGCCTGTCCATTTAAGGAAAGTTACCCGAAAATAGTGAGGGGTATTTTGGTCTTTTCCTTACCTAATCAGATTTAATTCAATTTATAATGTTTTTACGGTATAATCCTATTAGGTTCAGTTTGATATCCTAATATATGCCTAGGGATTTAGTTGAGAATTCAAGAAGAGAAAAAAAAAAAAGAGGAGAAAAGAGGAGAGGACCAAGCGTACGTCGACATTCTTGAATGTTGTTGGGGATTTTAATCATGGGCTTAATCCCTAAGAGGTATGTCAGCTTCCATAGTGTTGAGTTTTTTCACCCACACGCCGATCATGTTATTTTCAGTGAATTTTCATTCTTGAAGTTGAAAGATTAGAGTTCTTGATGAGTTCTTGAGAAGTGTTCTTGAAGTTCATCCTAAATCTTGTTGTGTTGGGATTTTGATGATTTCTTGAGATGAAAGTGAGTGTTTTGAGGGATGTATTGAGTAGATTAGAATGTACTTATGTTAAGTAATCAAATCCAAGTGATTGTGGAAGAAACCGTTCGATTCTAGGCGAGTTAGGCTAAAAACACGAGAAAAGATATTTGTCAGGTTTTCTGGGTTGGGGCCTGGCGCGTCGCACCAGCTAGTGCGCCCCAAATTATGTTCTGAAGTTTAGAGGCTGGCGCCCCGCGCCACTCAGTGCGCCAGGGTCACATGCCCCGTCCATTATGTAGTCGGTTACTCTGTTTGATTTCTTTTAAAGTGTACCTTCACTCCCTTTCGATTCTAACTACTTTAAGCTACTTATAAACACCTAGAAATGATTCATAACATGATCATAACCTTGAATTCATAATTCAAATTCAAGGTAGAGTTAAGAGTTAAATTTTGAGAGTTCTTCCGGACATTCTAAGAAAGTCCCTTTGAGTCCTTTTGTGGAGTCTTCTACAACTTCTAGTAACTTGTTTCAAGACTCAAGTAAGTGAGTATGAGAGTGAGGAGAATGTATTGATGAGTCTACTTTATCATCACAATATCCTTCATATAATGAACCATAACTCTTGAATTCATATTTCACATTGAAGAGAGAGTTAAGAGTAGAGTTCAAGAAAAGTCTTTGAGTTCAATTGTGAATCCTTTGAGATCAAATATTGATTCGAGCTATGTTTTGATGAAGTAAGTATGAGAATGAAAAGATTCGTATAGATGAGTTCCACGTTGCATGTAGACCTTCGAGTCGAGTCGTTCATGCTCATAAATTCTGCATGAACTCCATAAACTGAGTGCCTTTGAGAGGAGTAGTATCTTCAAGTTCTAAGTCTTGAGTATTGAGTTCCTAACCCTTTTGAGATTATATTCCTAATCATTGGACTACTACATGTTACCCATAGAGGTCCTTGAGTTGAACAGTTCATGCCCATAATTCCGCATGAACCCTATAAGTTAAGTAGTCTTGAGATGAGAAGTATCTTTGAGTCCTTGAGTTGAGTACTTCATGCCCATAATTCCGCATGAACCCTTTGAGTCGAGAATTCTTGAAATGAGTATTACCATTAAAGTCCTTGAGTTCTGAGTTGTTGAGTCTCGAGTTCTAGTTATGGTTATTAAAATCCATGATTTGATTCGTTTACGTCCATAATTCAACATGAACATTATTTTGAGGAGTCTTTTACAAATTTTTATTAAATTTTTTTCTTAAGACTTGAGCACTTTAGTTGAGCAAGAGTAAAGTCTAGTTCATTTTCTTTAAAATGATATATGAGGACTAAATATTCCCAAGAGAAAATGTTTTCACATTTTAAAGAGGAGGAAACTGAGATTTCTGGAAGAGTTTTGAGCAGTTGAGTAACATCTCTTTTTAGAGAAAGATTTTAAGTAATAATCTCAAACCCCAGAAAGAGTTATGTTTTTAAAACATAGGAGCTGAGTATATTTTGGGAGTAGTATTGAGCACCGATAGGGGGATGTGTTCAGATAACTCAAGTCTCCATAAACCATGTAGCCGACGTGGGTAGAAAGGTTCATACTTTTTAGATGATTCCATAGTACTTTTTAGCACAGACTAGAGGATCCACTTAGTTGAGAGGTTTTATACCTTGTCAAGGTATAGGACAGTTCTCAGCACGAGCGAGACACTGTATCATCACATAGCTTATAGTGATGGTTGTTGGTTAGAAAAACTCCCACAGAGTTATATTATATTTTTATATACACACCGATTACTATTTTATTTTTTATTACATTGAGTTGGGATCTATACTTTTATAACTTTCCATATATATATATATATATTGCATCTTTTATTATTACCTTATCTTTGAGTATCATGAGTTGAGTATTTTGAGTTGAGTATCTTGAGTTGATTAGTGCTTCGTTGTGTTTAGTACCTTATTATTGAGTTTCTCTTAGTTGAGAACTTTATTACTGTGTTGAGTATCTTATCCTTGAGTAGTTTTGAGTTGAGTAAGTTTAAGTAGTTTTGAGTATCCTTGAGTATTTCTTGAGTTGAGTAAGTTTGAAAAGAGGTAAGTATGTTTCCTATTTATCAAGTTCAAGCTTATGTTCATGCTTTAAAATTCCCCTTACATGCTTGTACATTCCATGTACTGAGCCATTTGGCCTGCATCATTTCATGATGCAGATATAGGTATTCAGGGTCCTCAACATGAGCTTCGTTGATACCACATGGAGTTCGAGTTACCTATGGTTAAGCTCCTTGCTTCCAGAGGATTTCATTTACTTTTAAATTTTGTCAGGATGTCGTGGGTCTTGTCCCGAATTCCATATTTGTCATTTCAAGGCTTCATAGATAGACTGTAGAGTTTCAAAATTTTGTTCATTTATTTTGTTAAATGTTTTAAAGACTAAAGTTGCCTATTTTATGGCGAGTTGCATAATTTATTTTTATTCAGAGTTTTTCATTTGAGTTAAAGCTTTGTAATTTAGTTTCATGAATTTTTATTTAGTGTTTAAGCTTTGTATGCTTGAGTTAGTCTTCCGCATGTAGTCAGCCAGGATGAGGGTTCGCTTAGGGACCAACAATGGTACTTGAGTGTCGGCCACGTCAAGGATGTAGACTCGGGTCGTGAAAAACTTAGTATTAGAGAGAACAAAGTTCAACTGTCCTAGGGTGTCTACGAAGCCGTGTCAAGTAGGATCTTATTTATGGTTGTGAGGTCCCCACTTCTATAAATAAGTGACAATAGACATTTAAGAAAAGTTTCCCATTTTTCATACTCTTAAAAGTGCAATAGAGATATGTCATAGAGATTGATTCATACTTGTGCATTTCTCAGATTCATTTGACTCTCCGTCATACTAGAGGTGGTTGAAAAGAAAAGTCAGTCCTTTATGGATGAGTTATTCTTAGCAAGTGTTTTGAGGAAGTCACGTGACTCCAGAAGAGCTTGAGAAAAGCCCATGAGTTAATAAGTGTTCATATAAGAGGAATGTAACCATATTCATGTTAATCGTGCATTTGAGCAAAAATTGAGTTGTACTCTCTTCTCTAAGCCTTGTTTCAGCTGAGATCCTTATGAAAAATTATGCTTAGAGCTCGGGTAGTATTTTCACCTGAAAAGGTAGCATGAATTACTAGAGCATGAGCAGTAGTAGTGAAAGAGCCCAGAGTTAGAGGAAAATATGCAAAGGTTTAGTAATCTTTAAAAAAGGGAGATAGTGATGAGACAAGTTATGTGGTTATATTCATGCACCTTGTAAGTTATTAATGAGGAGTTGTCCCTTATGGGTTACTAAGAAGTGATGAGTTGTGAACATTCCATCATAGGAGGTAGAGTGTGTTTTAGCTAGAAAGGAGTTTGTAATGAAGTGTCATTGTGTAGGTAATGACCAAGTTTAAGTGTTGAATAGAAGAGCAAAAGTATTCATAAAGTGATAGATCTAAGCTAGGCTTATGATCTGTTTAAGATGATCATGATGTTCAAAAGGTTATAAAACTGATTAAGTAATGAGGTATAGTATAGTAGGCGAGCAATCGTATTGATATTCGGGTTTAGTAATGAACATTAAGCTTGAATTTGAGATGAGTGCCATGATACAAAGAATGGTAACATGAGGGTGATGATATTAGTCTTGAGATTTGATCTGGAAGACTTGACCTAGAGTAGGTGAGGAATTGAGATGTTAGCTGCAATAAATATGAGTGGTACAAGTGAGAGACCCTAACCTTTAGATAAGGGCAGCGAAGTTTGGCTAAGTCACAAGAGTAACAAGAGCATTAAGATATGTATAGAGAGGGTATGTTATCAGAAGAGGTTAAAAGAAACATCTTAGAAAGAGGTATTGGTACTTGCTTATTGAGAGTTTGGTAGTCATGAGATAAACTTCTCCGGACTGTTAGAGTAAAAGATGATGTAGACCAGTTAGAGATGATGGAATAGGTCCATAGCTTTCAAGTGTCGGCTTTAGACCTAAGGGTGAGATGACAAGATGAGAAATCAGTCAAGTGTTTGAGAGTAAGATAGTAATGAGTTCCAAAGAGTATGGGAGATATCCTTTCGGAGGTCCTTTTAGTAATGGAGTGATGTAAATAAAGAATAGGATTGATGTTCTTATTGTGATTATGAGAGTATGATAATTCCATCTAAGGATATAAATGAGGAGGATGAGGTTTTACTATAAGAAATAGTTAAATGAGAGCCTTTATTTCATTCCCAAGGAGTTGGTTAGTATGAGTCCATGGAGTTGTTAGAGTATTGTGGTTGAATGTGGTCTTCTTAAACATTGGGTAGTTCTTGATATGAGTCCCATGTGGTGGTAAAGAGTAATAGGCTTGGGATGGGATTCCCTAAGAGAGGTAGAGAACCCAAACCTAAGGATTTGGGTTAAGCTTGAATATATAAGAGTATACCATTATACGCAAACCTTAGTAAGAGTAACCCATTCCATACCCAGTCTAGCCGTCATTCAACGACGAATGATCCCAAGGGGGAGATAATGTAACACCCTAGAAAATTTTGAGCTAAGACTCGAACCATCCTTCTTTGTGAGTAGGATTTTACGGAGGAATTTAAATTTTCTTAGGTGTTAAGGTCAATAGCTATAGCTCCTTGAGTTCCAAAAGAACTAAACTGGAAATAGCAAAATCCGAAATTCTGCAAGTTATGCTTAAGTTATGAGTTTTGGGTCAAATTCAAACGATAATAACTCATAGTACATGATGATTTAGGTGGGCAACAAGATAGATAATTAAAGGTATTTGAATTATCTTTCCAACGCCACCGAGTTTTCTAAATTTCGAGTTTGGATGAGTGAAATATGCCGTTTTGAAGTCAGCCTGTCCATTTAGGGAAAGTTACCCGAAAATAGTGAGGGGTATTTTGATCTTTTCCTTACCCTTTTAATTCTAACTACTCTACACTACTTCTAAACACCTAGAAATGATTCATAACCATGAATTCATAATTCAAATTCAAGGTAGACTTAAGAGTTAAGTTTTGAGAATTCTTTTGGACATTCTTAGAAAGTCCCTTTAAATCCTTTTGTGGAGTCTTCTACAACTTCTAGTAACTTATTTCAAGACTCGAGCAAGTGAGTATGAGAGTGATGATAATGTATTCATGATTCTACTTTATCATCATGATATCCTTCATATCATGAACCATAACTCTTGAATTCATAATTCACATTCAAGAGACAATTAAGAGTAGAGTTCAAGAAAAGTGTTTGAGTTCAATTGTGAATCCTTTGAGATCAACTATTGATTCGAGCTAAGTTTTGAGGAAGTAAGTATGAGAATGAGAAGATTCTTATACATGAGTTCCATGTTGTCATGTAGACCTTCGAGTCGAGTCGTTCATGCTCATAACTTCCGCATGAACTCCATAAATTGAGTACCTTTGAGAGGAGTAGTATCTTCAAGTTCTATGTCTTGAGTTTTGAGTTCCTAACCCTTTGGAGATTATATTCTAAACATGGGACTACTACATGTTACCCATGGAGGTCCTTTAGTGGAATAGTTCTTGCCCATAATTCTGTATGAACCCCTAAAGTCGAGTAGTCTTGAGATGAGAAGTATCTTTGAGTCCATGAGTTGAGTACTTCATGCCCATAATTCTGCATGAATCCTCTGAGTCGAGACTTCTTAAAATGATTATTACCATTAAAGTCCTTGAGTTCTGAGTTGTTGAGTCTCGAGTATTGAGTTCTAGTTATGGTTATTGAAAACCTTGAATTAAGTCGTTCACGTCCATAATTCGGCAAGAAGTTTATTCTGAGAAGTCTTTTACAATATTTTCTTAAAAAATTGTCTTAAGACTTGAGCACTTGAGTTGAGAAATAGTAGAGTCGAGTTCATTTTATTTAAAATGATATATGGGGACTAAGTATTCCCAAGAGGAAATGTTTTCACATTTAAAAAATGAGGAAACTGAGATTTTCGGAAGAGTTTTGAGCAGTTGAGTAACATTTCTTTTTAGAGAAAGATTTTGAGTAATAATCTCAAACCCCAAAAAGAGTTATGTTTTTAAAACATATGAGCTGAGTATATTTTGGGAGTAGTATTGAGCACCGATATAGGGACGAGTTCAGATAACTCAAGTCTCCATAAACCATGTAGACGACGTGGGTAGAAAGGGTCATACTTTTTAGATGATTCCATAGTGATTTTTAGCACAGACTAGAGGATCCACTTAGTTGAGAGGTCTTATACCTTTGTCAAGGTATAGGACAGTTCTCAGCATGAGCGAGACACTGTATCATCACATAGCTTATAGTGATGGTTGTTGTTAGAGAAACTCCCACAGAGTTATATTGTATTTTTATATACACACCGATTATTATTGTATTTTTCAATACATTAATTTGCTATCTATATTTTTATAGCTTTCCATATATATTGCATCTTTTACTATTGCTTTATCCTTGAGTATCATGGGTTGAGTATTTCGAGTTGAGTATCTTCAGTTGATCAGTGCTTCATTGTGTCGAGTACCTTATTGTTGAGTTTAACTGAATTGAGAACCTTATTACTAAGTTGAGTATCTTATCCTTGAGTACTTCTGAGTTGAGTAAGTTTGAGTAGTTTTGAGTATCCTTGAGTATTCCTTGAGTTGAGTAAGTTTGGAAAGAGGTAAGTATGTTTCCTTTTTATCAAGTTCAAGCTTATGTGTATGATTTAGAAATCCCCTTACATGCTCGTACATTCCACGTACTAAGCGATTTGTCTTGCATCGTTTCATGATGCAGATACATGTATTCAGGGTCATCAACAGGAGCTTCGTTGATACCACATGGAGTTCAAGTTAGCTATGGTGAGCCTCCTTTCTTCCGGAGGATTTAATTTACTTTTTAGTTTTGTTAGGTTGTCGTGGGTCTTTTCTCGAATTCCATCTTTGTCATTTAAAGGCTTCATAGATAGACTGTAGAATTTCAAAAGTCAGTTCATTTATTTTGTTAAATGTTTTAAAAACTAAAGTTGCCTATTTTATGGCGAATTGAATAATTTATTTTTATTCAAAGTTTTTCATTTGAGTTAAAGCTTTGTAATTGAGTTTCATGAATTTTTATTCAGTTTTTAATTTTGTATGCTTGAGTTAGTCTTCCGCTTGTAGTCAGCCAGGATGAGGGTTCTCTTGGGCACCAGCAATGGTTCTTGAATGCTGGCCACGTCCAGGGTGTAGACTCAGGTCTTGACAAGTACTTTTTCTAACAATGTGATTTCAATCAAGAGTTGAAAAATATATTTTTTCTCTGCCACATCTTACATGAACAAGAAATTGGACACTTGAATTTCTTTTCACAGAAAACAGATTATGAAAAATACGTCACAACCACCATTTATTTATTTTTCTTTGTTTTCAACAATATATCAAAAAGAAACTCATGAATTTTATGAATTTGTAAAGCTATTTTGAAACCAAAATCGCCACTAACATTTCATAAACTTTTCACATTAATTACTTGCGAAAAAAATTCTCATGAGATATACTTATGTTATCTATAAAGATGTAAGTATGACTCTGGTCCCAATTGTTGGAAAACTATTTGCACAGTGGAAGGGTGCCAGAATCATACAACTTACATGAATAATAAACAACATATTGTTTATGCTAGAACAAGTAAAATCATGTTAGAACATATAAACTTTCTGAATTTAATTTCAAAATTACCACTTGAAGCGTAAGCAGATACCTTCAAGTGAATCCACAAGATAGTCTACAAGCTAGAACCTTCAAGCAAATCCACAAGCTAGTCCACAAGCTAGTCCACAAGCTAGTCCACAATCTGGACCACTGTTCTGCGGTCTTCTACAGTGATCCCAAGTTCACATCCGAACTCTCTCAATACTTGGGTGGGCAAGTATTTTATGGAAAAATTATCTCCATTCAAGGGTTAGAAGAATCCCTATTTACAGAGATTTCTTCCTAGTCCAAAGAGAAGGAATACCATGTCTTTCCTTAGAATAGAAAGATATATACATCTACCTTTCCTTAGAAAAGAAAAAGTCATGTCCTTCTCCCTTTCCTTAGAATAGAAAAAAGTGATATACTTTTTCCTTGCCTTAGAATAGAGAAAGACACATACTTCTCCCTTTCCTTAGAATAGAGAAGACACATACTTCTCCCTTTTCCCTTTAGAATAGATTACGAGTTCTAGTTAAATATGGCATGGTAGGGAACATAAAATTAATTACTAAGGCTTCCTATTATGGAAATAATTCCAAATAATTAATTTAAATTATTCTTACCATAATAAATTACAAATTATTCCACTAGAAATTCGTAATTGCACTCCTCTATTTATATTTCGAAATTCACCATTAGACTGATATGTAATTCCCCATGTTATTATTACAGATATTAATCAATAAATTAAATTACTGACAAACTTAATTCAATGATCAATTTCCTTTAGAGCATTGCTTAACTTATTTCATGTGCCAGATTCATAAATCCACTTGCAAGGTTTGACACGATGGAACTTTTAAGTTTCTCAAAAAGGCATATCATCAATCTCTATATGGAGACATGGATTCCGTTAACTAACTTATTATTTCACCAATATATATTATCAGCATCCAATCTACCAGGAATATTGACCCATCTTAGAATCTTACCTTTTAATAAATCAAAACGATAATTAACATATACAAATCATAATAGTTATATCAGGATTAAGAATATAATAACATATAATAGTTTATAGAATATGCATTTGTTAGTCAGTCTAAAACAACTATCTCTACTCGGTCCCGTTCAATACATACAAAATGCACTAACACAAGAAGTTGAAACTATATCATTCCTATAATCAAGATAAACTACATATAATTTTGTGTTACAATCGTACCGATTGCATGTCCAATTCCCATCTTAGATTGTGAACAAAAAAACTTTATACTTATAAGAACCGATGATTTAGTCCTCTGTCTATAAGCTTAAACTCTATACACTAAATCATCTACTATATAAGTAAACAGACACCATTAACTTATATATGATGTATTAAAATGAATAAATATTTATTCTATAATAAATGCTATATCTAAACACGTGGTTAGTAGTATATATCCCAACACAAATCATCCTCGAAATCAAAAGAGTGAGCGATTTTCGCCAATAAAAATATCCAACTAAAAGTTGGGGTCGAATCCCACAAGGAACAATATAATGGTAATTAAGAATATAAAGGCTAACTAGATACTAGTTTGAATTTAGTCATACAAGGTACACAACTATCAAATAGAAAGTAATTTTTATAACTACACTTCTAATGGTGGCAAAGACGATATCAAGTAAGGGATGTATGAGAATTGGAAAAATTTGGGAACCAATTAACACTCAATGATCCATTGCAATTCAATCTAAGATCAATCACCAATAAGTAGGCTAGGTCATCTTCAATTACGCTAATTATATTTTTATCTCAAAACGTTTTATTGTGATATTTCCTTTTGGTCTCAATCGCACAAATACAAAATAACCCACTACCATAACTTAGAACTCTCTTTGAAGGAATCCTTGCACCCAACAATGACCCTAAAATTTTATCTTTTGATCTCAAATTCATGATTCAAAGTCAAAATGAGATGATTAATCTAATTCTTCACTACAATCAATCTTTTCCGAGCATCGACCAGAGATCGGAAGCTAAGATTGAGCGTTCACTCTCAACCTATAATTTCAACTATGAAAACTAGATGTAGCCTATTTCATTAAATCAAACATGGAAACAAGGAACTACAAAAGCAATAAAGCAATTAATGAAACACCCAAATAGCTTTGTCTATTTCTAGAACAAAAGCCCCAATTTCATACAAATATTACACCCGCATTTCTAGTAATAAGAACAAGAAAATAAAGGAAGGTAAAACATATTACTAAAATAGAACACAAACTTTGAATCCATAAATGAAATGCAAGGCAACTTGCCTTCAATGTCTTAACTCCAAATCAAGAACACTAAGATATCTACTTTTTAATTAGTTTTTCTCTCTACAATGTTCTCTCTCTAACTATTCTTGGATCCATCCATTATGCTCAAATCTAACCTTATTTTCTGAATTTTGGTTCCGAAGCTCGAGAATTTCTCATTCTGCTCCTGCCTGAAAAAGGCGGGCTTTGCAAAAGTGGCAGGAGGTTCGCAAAAGCGAACTTCAGTTCGCTTAAGCGACCTCTGTCCTTTTCACCCAGTTCGCAAAAGCTCACCCCGTGTCCTTTCTTAAGGGGATGGTTGACTTCGTTGATTGAATTTCTAAAGCGATCAGTGCTCCACAAGTGCGATACTTGGGACTTATTTTTCTGCCAGGTTTCTCTCTTTTTTAGCCTCGATTCCACTTCTTATCAGGATTTTCTTTCCCAACATCAAAATACCTGAAATAACACAATTCAAAGCATAATTAAACTCTTTCTCTACTTTGAGTGCCACAAAATCATAAGAAAAGAACTCTAAATGAGTGCAAATCCACCACTCATCAATAATCCTATTTGTCCTTACATATTTTATAAGAATGTAGGGATATGAATTTATTTTAACAGTTGTATATATTAATGACTTGAACATCATTGGCACTTTAAAAGATCTTTCAAAAGTTGTTGATTGCTTAAAAATAAAATTTGAAATATTTTGTCTTGACCTAAAGTTTGATAATTTGACAAATGGAATATTTGTTAATCAATCAACATACACAAAAAAAAATTCTGAAGTAATTTTACATGGATAAATCACATTCATTGAACCCCCCCAACGATTGTGAATTGTTTGACATAAATAAAGATCCATTTCGACCTGAAAAAAAAGATGATGAGCTTCTTGATGATGAAACTTCATATCTTGGTACAAAAAAGGCACTGATGTGCCTTGCTAATAATACTCTATCAGATATTTATTTTGTAGTGAGTTTATTGGAAAAACTCAGCTCCTCCCCAACAAGAAGAAAATTGAATGATGTTACGTACTTATTTATATATTTTTAGAGTATCATGGACCAACAAATTCATATTAGAAATGATTGGTTAAGCAGATGTATGGTATTCATCTGAACTGCATAAAGCTTGGTCATAAATAAGTTATTTGTCGATATGTGGAGGGACAACAATATCTTGGTATTCAATTAAATAAACGCTAGTAGTCATTACTTCAAATCATGTAAAAATAATAGTCATCCATGAAGCAAGTCGGGAGCATGTTTGGTTGAGATCAATAAATGTAATGATACTGAAAGTCATTTTTATAATTTTCTGGAAAAAATTACCATTTTACCAATCCTGATAGTTGTCCTGAGTCATGTTTAATCAGTTTTTGAAGTCAGAATGGAAATTAAATTATAGAGTTGAGATTTTTGTAAGCTTTTGAGATTTGGAAGATTTTATGTTGAAATGGTTGACTTTAGTAAACATTTGAAGTTTCAAGTCTTGAAATAAAATTCCGTCAGTTCCATCAGCTCCAAAATATGACTTTTGGGTTATAGGACTAATGGCTCAGGTCCTCATGTATTTAGATGAATTTTGGAAGATTTTTTGTGTTTTGAAAGTTAAAAGCATTAGATAGTTGATCAAAGTGAACATTTTATAATCGCAAGCTAATTCCGACTGTTTTGTTAGCTCTGTAACGTAGTTTATGGTGTAGATGTGTTTTTGATTTGGGTCCGAAGACTTTTGATTTAATTTTGAACCATTAGATGAGATGTCGGAAAGTTAAGGCTAAAGTTTGACTTTAGTCAATGCTTGAGGTTATTTTCAAGTTTTGATGATTCCACTAGTTCCAAATGATGATATTTGGTCTAGTTGAAGGTTTGGACCAATTCCAAAAACCTTTGGATGAGTTTAATGTCCTTATTTAGAAATTTGGAGATTCTCAAGTTAAAGTTGATTTCGGTCAATATCGGGTTAAGGTGATCTTGTTTGGGTGCTTTGATGATTCCATTATCCTTTCCAAGCTAGTAGCATATTTGGTTTGTGATTGGGAAGTTTCGAATGAAGTTTAGGTGAGTTTTTAAGCTTTTTAGGTGCTTTGGAAGTGTTTCAGCAATTTGTATCAACTAAAAGTTCGTTATTAGTTTTAAATATTGAAAAATTATTCCAAAACATTTGAAAGTTCAAGTATGAATCATAGGACTTATAAGAAAAGTTTGGAACATTTTTTGCTAAGCCAAGATTGAACTTTTATCGCGATATATGAAATAATTGTTTATCGAGAAGAATTGACATTTGACTGGAAAACGAGAACAAAATTGAGTTTCGATTTAACGAGCAGCTCCATATCATTATTTAAGATATTTACAAAAAATAAATATTTAATTTCTCTATCGTATAAGGAAGTTATGGGTCTTTCAGTGAAAAATTAAGTTGTTGGTTTATGGTGTAAATATTGTTGTTTAGGTATTTAAAATTTCAGACTGTGTTCATTTGGTATTTTAAGCATATTGGGAGTTTTAGAGATCGGAATAGAGTGATTCTTGCGGCATTCTTCTCAATTTAATACGGGGGTTAGTATTTGATCCTCATTTTGAAATTTTATCATGATTTCTTCATCTGGTTTTCTTTCCTTATCCATCTACTAGGTAATTTACCCGCGCTTCGCATGTGAATAAATAATCTTTCTAAGCTTTTGAACAACCTTTCCAAAAATCAACTGTTATAACAAAAAAAAAGTAAATTTTAGTACGTTTTAAGAAAATTTCAACATAAATTAAATGATTTGACATTATCACATATCTCAAGAATTTTAAATATATAATGAATGACTAAAAATACCTTGATATCTAATTATTTTTATCTTTTACATAATTTATCATAATATATGTTTGATGATATAATTTTCCTGTTAAAGTTGAGTGATGTTTATATCTAGTGATTAAACATATTTTTTTCTATTTTTTGTACATTAAAAATATAGAACTGATAATTTTATGGTTAGAATAACTCCCTTGTTAAAAACAAATTATATAAAAGTTTTGATAATCAATATTAGTTATAAATAAGTTAAGACCGTTAAAAATGTACACCACAACAACATAAATAATTTCTTTTAGAGACAATCTACTTGTATGAGGTCAACCGTTCACCACTTTTCGTTATTATTAGAGAAAATGACATAAATAGTCCCTTATATATAGAAGTAGGTCTAAAATGGTCCCTTAACTATACACTTAATGGATTTAGTCCTTTAACATTTGAAAAAATTATCAGCTTTGGCCCCTTAACTATACACTTACCGGTTTTAGTCACTTAACTATAAACTTACCGATTTTAGTACTTTAATTATTCAAAAACTTATCAGGTTTGGTCTTTGTACATTTTTAAATACAAATAGCTTAGGTTTATATTAATGGAAATCTTCGTGAAATAAAAAATTTTGACCTATTTTTTAAGTTGTTTCTCTATCCCAGTCCTTTTTTCTTCAAACTACTCTTATGAAAAGAACAATACTGTCAATGATTCAAACTAAAATTAATGAGGAAAGAATATACAAGTCCTAATTTTATTCAATGGAGGATAAAATTAAGCATATAGTTGTAGTTAATGACTTAAATCCGCACTTGAATATGCTAATCAGTGAGGATTTATTTAATTTACTCAAATTTCTTTACGTAAAATAAAATGAATAGAGTAATAAAATTGATCTATTTAATTTTTTTTGCAAATCTACCATTTTATAAATTTCAATTTCTGAAAAATTAAACAAATTCTGTTAGATGGAGTCGTTGGAGTACAAACTTTAGATTTAACGGGTAATACTTTTTTTCTTTTTATAATTAAGTTTAGCTTATTCAAGTCCTTAGTAGCAATAATATGCTTCATTTTATCCTCTGTTGAATAAAATTATGACTTATATTTTCTTTCCTCGTGAATTTTATTTTAAATCATTGAGGTTAAAGTTCTTCGCATAATGTTAATTTGAAGAAAAAGTAGCGGAAAGAGAGAAACAACATAAAAAATTGCTAAAGGATTTAATTTATCGAGGCATGAATTTCGGTAATATAAATCTAAGCTATTTGTATTAAAAATGGACAAAGACCAAACCTGATAAGTTTTTGAATACTTAAAGGACTAAATTCGGTAAGTTTGTAGTTAAGGGACTAAAACAGTTAAGTGTATAGTTAAGGGACCAAAACTTATCAGTTTTTGAATAGTTAAAGGACTAAATCCGTTAAGAGCATAGTTAAGGTACCATTTTAGATCTACTCCTATAGTTAAGGGACTATTTATGTCATTTTCTCTGTTACTTTGTTACTCTAACAAAATTTATAGAAGGAGAAAATTAAATTTGTAACAACAACAAAATAATATTGTTGACCCTTTTAGAAATTCATTCTTCATTAAACTGCTGCTATAAAGACCCTTCTAGATGCTTCATCAATGGAACTTTACGACTTTTTTAAAAATATGTATGTATATGTATAGTTGTTGCATTATGAAAGTACAAGTAGATCAAAATGTTTGACTCTAGACTCATGTTAAAGAAATATTCTCGAACATTAAAAAAATAAAAATGAGTCTAACCTAGATAACTTAAATGCTCAGCAATGACTTGGGACATAAAGGATAACAAATCTATGTTAATAGATATACCTTTTGTAGCTTAAGATATTAATTTTATTTAGAGCAGCTTTTGTATCAGATTTTTCAAATTAAGCTTGCTAAAAATAGTCATAACTCACACCAAAAATATTTGGCGAAATGATCTGATGGACCCCTATACTTGTATGAGTTTGTATTATGGACCCTACTTATCTCTTTATCAACTGAACCCGTAAACTCATTAAAACACAATATATGAAACCTCTATGACTATTGACCATGCTTATATGACATTAAAATAGATGAGTTGGCGAGAGAGTGTAACCACACTCATGTAAAGGCAAGTGAATAACATATTTAAATTTAAAATATATAAAATAATTTTTTTAAATAAAAAAACTGTCATCTTCTTCCCTTCACCTCACCTTCTTCAGTCATTCCCCACCCCATCCCCGCCCCAATCTTCTTTTTTAGCCAAACTGCCACCCCAACCCCCTCTTTCCAGCTTCAGCTATGGCCCACCCATCTTTGCCTCAACTTTCTTTTTCAGTCACCCCCACCCTATCAGTAGACCCAATTCTTTTTTTTCTTTTTTTTGTTTCAATTTTAGTTTCATCAAATACAACTATTAAAGAATAGAATTTTCAAATACAGAAGGCTTACAAAGGAAGGAAAAGAAAAGGAAACAAATGAAGATTAATTTAGATCTAATTTAAGATTCAAGATTTTCTTTTTAAGACTTTCATTTTCGATAATCATATTTATTTTTGTATAAAGACAAGTTTAAATGGAAGAAAAAGAGACTAAGAGGGTGGAGGTGATGGTGGTTGTTGGTCGAGAGAGGTAGACGGAAGTTGGAGGAAGGTGATAGAAATAAGAATTTTACTTTAAAGAATTACCTTTTATTTAATATTTTGATTAATAAGTTTTAAAAATAGTTAATGAAGATAATTATGACGTGTTATTAATCTATGTGACATGGATTTGACATGTCATCTATTTGAAGGAGAGTGGGCTACACACATAATAGGAGGGGTTTACAAATCATCTTTTAATTGAGTTTAAGGGTTTAGTTGGTAAAGTGTTTTAACACCCCAGAATTTTTTTGAGCTAAGACTTGAACCATCCTTCGTTGTGAGTAGGATTTTACAAAGGTATTAACATTTCTTAAGTGTTAAGTTCACTAGATGTAGCACCTTGAGTTCGAGAAAGAACTAAATTGGAAATAGCAAAAATCTGAAATTTGGAGAGTTAAGTTAAGTATGAGTTATGGGTTAACTTCAAATGACCATAACTCCTAGATAAGGATGAGTTAGGTGTGCTACCAGATACAGTAGGAAATACCTTAGAATTATCTTTCCAACGACACTGAGTTTGCTAAGTTTTGAGTTCGTATGAGGGAGATATGTCCATTCGAAGTTGGGCTGTCTAGATAAGGAAAGTCAAAACCGGATTTTAGAGGGGTATTTTAGTCTTTTCCTTTCCCAATCAGATTTAATTTGTTTTAGTAATATTTTAGGGGTCTAATATGATTAGGTTCAGTTTTATAATCCTAGTCTACGCCTAGGGTTTTAGTTGAGAGTTCAAGAAGAGAAAGGAAGAAGAGAGAAGAGGAGAAAAGAGAAAGGATCGAAGTGTTCGTCGAAGTTCTTGAGAGTTGTTGCGGATTGTTGCCATGGGTTTGATACCTAAGAGGTATGTAAGCTTCCATAGTGTTGGGTTTGTTCACCTACATGCCAATCATATTATTTTCAACGCAATTTTGTTCTTAAAGTTGAAAGATTAGAGTTCTTGATGAGTTTTTGATAGGTGTTCTTGAAGTTCATTCTATATCTTGTTGTGTTTGGGTTTTGATGATTTATTGATATGAAATTTAGTAATTTGAGTGTCGTTTTGAGTATGTTAGAGTGTACTTATGTTAAATAATCGAATCCAGGTGATTGGGGAATAAACTGTTTGATTCTAGGCTACTTAGGGTGAGAAAAGGAGCAAGGAAAATTCGTCGGATTTTCTGGGTTGGGGCCTGGCGCGATGCGCTAGTCAGAGCGCCCCAAACCCTCCTCTGAATGTTAGGTCCTGGCGCTCCGTGCCACCCATAGCCCTAAGGTCTCCTGCCCCATCCTGTTTGTCGCCAGTTGCCCCGTTTGAGTTCGTTTAAAGTGCACCTTCACTCCTTTTCGATTCTAACTACTCTATGCTACTTATAACACCTAAATCATTCCTAACATGAGCATAACCTTGAATTCATAATTCAAATTCAAGGTAGAGTTGAGAGTTAATTTTTGAGAATTCTTTCGAACATTCTAAGAAAGTCCCTTATGAGTCTTCTACAACTTCTAGTAACTTGTTTTAAGACTCGAGCAAGTGAGTGTGAGGATGAGGAGAATGTACTCATGAGTCTACTTTTCATCATGAGATTTTTCATATCGTGAACCATAACTCTAGAATTCATAATTCACATTCAAGAGAGAGTTAAAAGTAGAATCCAAGAAAGCCATTGAGTTTAATTGTGAATCCTTGGAGATCAACCATCGATTTGAACTAACTATTGAGGTAGTAAGTAAGAGAATGAGAAGTGTCGCATACATGACTTACATGTAGTTTGTAGACCTTCGAGTCAAGTCGTTCATGCCCATAAATTCCGCATGAACTTCATAAGTTGAGTATCTATGAGAGGAGTAATATCTCTGTGTCCCAAGTCTTAAGTATTGAGTTTCTAACCAATTTGAGATTATAATCCTAATCATGGGACTATTACCTATTACCCATGAAATCCATGAGTTGAGTTGTTCATGCCCATATTTTAGCATGAACATTATAAATCGAAAATCTTGAGATGAGAAGTATATTTGAGTCCTTGAGTTGAGTAGTTCATGCTCATAAATTCCGCATGAACCCTCTGAGTTGAGCATTCTTGAAGTGAGTAGTATTATTAAACTTCTTGAGTTCCAAGTATTGAGTTCTATCTATGGTTATTGGAAACCTTGCATTGAGTCGTTCACGTCCATAATTCGGCATGAACCATATTTTAAGAAGTCTTTTACAAACGTTTTAACTTTGTTTTAAGACTTAAGTTTTGAGTTAAGCAAAGAGTAAAGAGTAAAGAGTTGAGTTCTTTTATTCAAAAGAGTATATCGGGACTATGTATTCCCAAAGAGTAAATGTTTTCACATTTAAACAAGAAAGGAAATTGAGATTTCAAAAGAGCCTTTGAGCTAGTTTTTCAATAAAGAGGAAACTATGATTTCCAAAAGAGCTTTTAACCTAAGTTTTGAGTAATTATCTCAAACCAAAAAAAGGAAGTTGTTTAAAACATATGAGCTTAGTATATATTTGGGAGTAGTATTGAGCACCGATATGGGGATGCGAGTTCATATTAACTAAAGCCTCCATAAACCATGTAGCCATCATGGGTATTAATGGGTCATACTTCTTATATGATCACATAAGTTAAGCTAGTGGATCCACTAAGTTAAGTGTTCTATATACCCGCAAAGTATAGGATAGTTCTTACAGCATGTGCAAGATGTTGTATCACCACTTAGGCTCATAGTGGTGGTTGCCGATTAGAGAATCTCCCACAAAAACTATATTACTTTATTATATAAGTAAAGTTGAGTTTGTTTTTACATTTTATTTAACGAACTAAGTTGTTTTTACTATTTTATAAATTTTCCATATATTTCATGTGTATTGTTGCTTTATATTGAGTTGAGTACCCAGAGTCGAATATCATATCCTTGAGTTGTGTATCTAATCTCTGAGTTGAGTTGAGTATCTTATCCTTGAGTACTTCTGAGTTGAGTAAGTTGAGTAGTTTTGAGTATCCTTGAGTATTCCTTGAGTTGAGTAAATTTGACAAGAGGTAAGTATGTTTCCTTTTTATCAAGTTTCATTCTTATGTTTATGTTTTAGAATTCCTCTTACATACTCGTACATTCCATGTACTGAGCCTTTTAGCCTGTATCTTTTCATGATGCAAACACAGGTATTCAGGATCATCAACAGGAGCTTTGTTGATACATCCGAGAGTTCAAGTTAGCTACGGTGAGCCTCCTTGTTTCCAGAGGATTTCATTTACTTTTCAGTTTAGTTAGGATGTCGTGGGTCTTTTCCCGACTTCCATCTTTATTAGTTAGAGGCTTCATAGATAGTCAGTATAGTTGATAAGTCAGTATTATTTATTTATTTTATTAAATATTTCAAAGACTTAAGTTGCTAATTTTGGGGCGAGTTGAATATATTTTATTATTCAGAGTTTTCGTTTGAGTTAAAGTTTGAATTTAAGTTTTATGAACTTTTATTTCAGTTTTTAAATTTTGTATTCTTGAATCAATTTTCCGATTGTAGTCAGCCAAGATGAAGGTTCGCTTGGGGACCAGCAATGGTCTTCGAGTGCCGGCCACGTCCAGGGTGTAGGCTCGGGTCGTGACAAGTGTTAAGTAAAATGACCCACAATAGAAACGCATACTAGTATAGCGGTTCATTAGATCATTTCGCCAAAATATTTGGTAGAGCTGAATGAGAAGGAAAAAAAGAAACACATTAAAATGACGAAAACTTTGTCCAAGTGAGATCATATACATACCAAACGAATAATAATCAATACAATTTTAAGGAGACAACAAAACAGTGAGAAAAAACATACATTAAAGGGAGTAAACTATGAGATATCGAATGATGATAACAAATCATTCTAACCAGAAAAGTTCTCATGTTTTAAAATAACATACCTCAGAAAATTGACTAACACTTCAATCAACTTTCAATCCTTAAAGTACTCATAATATCTAGTGATAAAATTTAGTAAAAATAGATAACAACAACATAAAAACAAAAAAATATGGGCATGCAAAGGTATTAACACTCGAAGGATTTTCTAAAGAACACAAAATTTCATCCTTGTATGTGAAGAAATGACGTTGTTGATGAACAAATTAGGGATTTGTAAGGATTTTTTATTGTACCTTCAAAAATTACATTAGAGAAAACTTGCATTAGTACTCAATTAACGTTTGTTATTTAAAATGTACTAACAAATATTTATAACAATAATATTGCAGAAAAATAAAAAACAAAATTTAAAGCATGTACTCAAAATTAACAATTAATGATATAAGCATAAATTAATGACTGTAAAAATATACCAGGATCTGTAACAATAGAATGAAACAGAATGGAAAAAATAGAACCCAGTGAATGCACAGTGTCGTAGTACCCGATATTTAAAGGAATAGATCCTCTCAGGAAAGAACGATTCTATTCACCAGTGTATTGCTATGAAAAAATGGTGTCAGTGAGTCATTCCACAGGAGAAAAGTACGCAATTATTTAATTGTCCAGAAGAAGAAGAAGAAGTTCAAAATTTTCGTTGTTTTAAAATGAGGGGAAATTCCTTTATTTATAGAAAACAAAAGGCAGTGTAAATAAATGCTTATTGTGTCTTATCAGAAAGGTCACAACCTTTCATAAAAGTCATAACTTTTCATAAAAGTCGCAACTTTACATAAAAGTCGCAACTCTTCATAAAAGTCGCAACTCTTCATAAAAGTCGCAACTCTTCATAAAAGTCACAAATTTTTCATGATAGAGGAAGGCTAGTTTTGGAAATAAAATAAATTAAAAGGGAATCCTGGTTTGTGGTGGCGCCACGTAGGTGGGTCTAGGGTTCTCTTTTATATATGCTATATGATTATTGGGAGAAAAATGGGATTTTATCAATTTAGACTCGGTTTTTGATGAAAAATGTAGATTTAAGATCCTTATGTTATAGGTAATTTGATTTTGGCGTAAACTTGTTGATCCATCAATTATTTTTATCATATTAACCGCGCTTGAGAATTTGGAATTTTTCCATAAAGTTAAACTTTGATAAATTGAGAATTTCATGGTTGATTTTAACTCTATTTTTTTTTATTAAACTTCATATTTTAACTTCCCTAATCATGGGTAAGATATTTCTCAAGAAATATTTCATATTTGAGCAAGGCTCTCGGGCTTGGTTATTGGGGGTTTTCTCATGAACTTTAATCTTATGTTCTGAACTTTTGGGGATGATTTTTAACACTTTTTTAAATACAATTTTTCATGTGATTTCCTAAATCTTTGGGAAACATATTTCTCTATAAAAATTTAAGATTATCATTAGCCTCTGAGGATGAATTTTATGTCAATTTAGAACTAGTTTTCAAAATCAACATTACGGATGTTGTTGATCATATTTTCTTATGGGTGTTCTATATTTTATTAGTTGGGGTGGATTATGTGGCTCGATGTGAAAGGAAGGTTCAGGTACCGAGATGATTTCATTACTTTTAAGTAAATGAACCTATTGACCCTTCGTTAAGCGTATTGAACATTGTATGCCTTATTGTGTGTACTTTGGAGTAATGAGAATTGGAGAAGTGTTTTGTAATTCTTTTTCACTTGTAAAAGCTAAAGTGGGATAAAAATAATTTTGTTATAGTAATGCATGATGTGTCATGGATGATTTGAATGGTTACACTAATTCACAATTGATGATGTGTCATGATTGTGTATTGATATGAAATTTATTTGATTAATGTTTGTACCGAAGGAAAATGGTTTCAGTGATTGATGTTTATGCCGAAGGGAAATAATTTTGGTGACGTCGAAGGAAAATGATTAGACATAATAGATATGCCAAAAGAAAATGGTTCAGTGGATACATGGACCTTATTAGTTCTCCATGGGTATCGACCTAAGTATCAGTAGGTGTGTATCGTTAGGACACACGTGCATCACTATATGTGACATTGCACTTGTTGCATTGTACATCATTATTGTTCTTTGATTTTTGTGAGTGATTTGTCATAGCCATTGTGGTTGTTTGGATATGAAGGACTGTAATGATAATTTGTATATGTTGAGATGTATGTTGTGATGTAATTATTTGTGTTATGTGCTATATGAATTGTGAATTGTTAGGTTGGGTTGGTCTGATTTCTATGTAGGTTCTAGTATGTGGAAGTTCGGATGGAGTGTTGTGAGAACATGTATTTTGGATTGATTTACTTAGGGTTAGTAGGAATGCTTGTGAGTATCATTGTTGTTTGGTACTCATTCCCTTACTTTCTAAACTTGTGAAGGTTATGAGCATGGATCGCCTTGATCATCCCCTTCTCATCTTCGTTTGAGTCTTACTTTGAGAGTTCATGAGGTAGTTTTTTGTCAATATTGGTAGACATCACTTACTCTTTCATTATGTCCTTGTTATATTCTAGATACAAAGACATTCATAATTGTATTCCTTTGAATCTCTTGTAATACTTAGAGGCTTGTACAAGTGATACCATGTTTTTTTTGGGGGGGGGGGGGGAGAGGGGGTACTTGAGTTATATCATTATATATGCATGTTTATGTTATGTTTAGTTCCTTATCATGTTCTTACTTCCGCATTTGCCTTATCGGGATTTGTTTAGGCTGACTTGTCTTTGTGGGATAAGACATGTGTCATCACGTTCGATTTTTGGATCGTAAAAAGACATTTCATATTCATGAAATGTGTAGCTTTATTTAAAAAAGAATATTTTAATCACCATATATGAAGATAATATTGCATGCATAGCTCAATTGAAGAAGGATACATCAGAGGAGAGTGAACGAAATACATTTCAGCAAAGTTTTTTTTTACACATGATCTTCAATAAAATGGTGAGATAGAAGTATAACAGGTCAATTTAGGTGATAATCTTGCAGATTTATTTACTAAGGCATTGCCAACTTCAATCTTTGAGAAATTGATATATAACATAAAAATGTGTCGTTTCCAAGATATCAAATAAAGTTTTAATTAGGAGGAGTGATATACGTGCTGAACTCTTTTCCTTACCCATGATTTTGTCTCTAATGGGTTTTTATAGTAAGGTTTTTAATGAGGCAACACTTAAGGCGTATTATTAGATGTGCGTACTCTTTTTCCTTCACTAGGCTTTTTCCCAATTTGTATTTTTTAGTAAGGTTTTAAAGAGGCATGTTATCTATGGACATCCAACGGGAAGGGTTATAAATTCATTGAATTTTGTATTATCCATTTACTTAATCATGAACTACTGTCACGATCCAAAATTGGACGTGATGACACTCGTCTTATCCCACCAAGACAAGTCAGCCTAAAACTCAACCATTACAATAAAATGCAGAAATTTTCATAATCAACTCACAAATAACCCCCAAAATCTGGTTGTCACGTGTACAAGCCCCTAAAGTATTACAATTGATTAAACAGAAAAAAACACAAGTCTCAAATGACCTTGTTTCTAGAATAGAACAAGATCATAAATAGGAGTAAGAAGGTCTGCTGAGATGACAAACAGCTACCTCACAAATCTCCAAGAAGCCTCGGAAAATAAGAGAGTGAAAAGTATCACAAAATCCAGGCTCGTAACCTACAAAAAAATTGTAGAAGAAAGGGGTGAGTACCAAACCACATGGTACTGAGCAAGTAAACTTCTAAACACAAGCTAAGGGAATAGAATAGGTACTCTTTATATTCCAACCGAACCTCCACAACTACAACTTGCATAAAACCATCCCAACCTAACAGTTCATAATTTACAAGCACATATCTCAACAACAACACTCTAACAATCACATATTCTCAACAACAAACTCAATATTCATCAATCACAACCTCCACAACTACAACCTGCATAACACCAGCCCAACCTAACAGTTCATAATTCATATAACACACAGCTCAACAACAACACTCTAACAACTACATATCTTCAACAACAATCTCAATATTCGTCAATCACCAGTTTCATAGAAAGGCACTCATAAGATCAACAACACACAAGATCAAGTTCACCAATGATAAAGATGTGCAATGCAATGAAATGCAATGCCAAGTATAGTGATGCATGTCTGACCTAATGATACACACACTGTCTCTCAGTACGGGACCCATGGGGGACATATCTGTCCATGCATCCATCGCGGCGCGCGATACGACCCTCGATAATAGTAACCATTGCGGCGCGCGATACGTCCTTCGAAATATAGTATCCATCGTAGCGCGCGATAAGTCCCTCGAAATGGTACATCCTCTTTAATCCCTTATTTTTTTCTCAATTCACATAACACTTGTCACAACCATGTCTTAGAACAATGCAAATGACATGTTCACACAAATAATGAGGAGATGACCATTTTCATAACATTGAACAATTCCCAACAACACAATCATGAAACAACATCAACAATGATTCAACAAGTCTTTCAAACCATTCTCAACGCACCACACACAAACAATTAATCACATTGCCTTTTATTACCCCTTTTTCATCATTAGAATTAATCAATGTGGACAAGTCAACCCATCACCAAGTCTCATTACCCCCAAACACATATTACAAGGAAATACACTAATTCCATACACTTAACAAGGGTTTGGAAATCCACTTGCCTCAATCAATCAAGAATTCACTCCGTAACTTGAGCCTTCCCCTTTTGTTGAACTTCCAACTCAAAGCAATCTATTCAAATAAATGACCACAATAAGATTTCAAGACTAACAACACCCATATTACTATGTATAGTCTAGACTGAAAAACTCACTCAAATATACAACCAAGTTCCTAATCTTGATGCCAATTAACATTTCAATTATCATATTTTCCAAGTTTCAAGTCTAGGGTTAAGTTCCAATTTCTCCAAATAATATAACCCTAATAGTTTTCATATAATATAATATATTAATATTTAAAATACAAAAATTTAAATCATAATGCGATAATTATAAGAAGTTGGAAAATAAGGAAATATCAAGGTCCAAAAAGAAAACAGTATGTTACTCGCTGGAACTAGAAATTTGCAGAAATCAATATACTCACTCTAACTATTTCAAAATTATCATTACCCACTCATGGTATAACCCACTCATGGTATAACCCAATCAGTAGACTAATCATTAACTAAATTACTAACTCACCATCACTCATCAATTAGTTCCTCAGCCCTTATTATCATTGGTTAATAATAGTGTACATTAAAACCTTACCCCCGTTAAACTTCGAAACACTACGGATTGGTTAACTTTAAAACCTACACTTCTTATCTAATCTCTTTTAATACGAATGGAGTTATATATTGTATATATGCAGCAGTAAAATAATTGTATGCATGCACACACTTGAAAAATTGCTTACCAGGACGTCGTCCTCTTCGTTGCAGATGCGGCAACCACACACCTTTTAGGGTAGTTTTTATTTCTTTAAACAATAATAATAATTATAAATTTAAAGTGACAAACTCCATTAAATTATTTTAATAAATATAGGTCAAGTGGTGTAGGTTCTTAAATAAATGATCGCCCATTAACTACCGATTAAGTCGAATATCTACAATTACCCATCAACTAATTATCTAAAGTTAAACGAATAGTTTAAAATTTCCAAAAATGACCTTCCGGGTCATTACAACTACTTACATTCATCTATATAAATTCACTAGGTTCTATGAATCATTTTGGATAAAAATGTATCTATTATTTATGACATTTAACATGGTGACTTTGAGAGTGATTTCTCAACCTATAAATAGGATTATCATTCACCATCTAAGAGATACTTGAAAACATTTGAATAAGATGATATCTACATTGTACTTTGTATATCTTGTCTACCTTGCTTGTTTTATATTGTTTATATTTTACAACATTTACTATTTTGAGTTGTTTTTTTGTAATAAAAAAATAGAGAAAAAGACTGTGTTTGCATTACAATGGCCTTTTATAGTTTTCATATTTTTATGGGAGTAAATAAATATCTCAAAAAGTCACTCAACTGTGAGAAATTATGTAGCAAAGTCGTTTAACCTTGTTTTGTATCAATAAGATCATTCAACTTAGATTTTTTCTCTTATAAAATCACTCAACAAAAAATATCATTAAAAAATCCATTTTACCCTGTCAACATTTTTAATTTAAGAAATACTATATGGGACAATAAACCCTCTTATTCTTAAATCATTGACTAGAGATAAGTTAAATTATTTCATATATTTTAAAAAAGTCAAAACCAACCTAATATTGATATGAATTTTGTAGCATGCGTGTGAATTTGCCATAACATCAAATTGATTAGTTTGGAAGTTTAAGAGTAGCTAAGGTTTCTTAGATGACACCATGATTGTGAATGAGGATTGAGTTATTGTCAAATTGGGATCGCTTGGGATTCGAAGAAAAAAAAAGGATATCAAGTGCATTTGGAGAAATGCTACTTATAAGTTGTACTTTTTAAAATTATATTTCTTAACAGTCAAATGGAAAAAGTCTTTATCTTCCTGTATTTATATTTCTATAATAACTGGAAATGTTAATATTGTAAAATATCATTTTAGTAATTTTTCATTTTTGTTCTGAAAAGAACATAAAAAAAACTATTATAAATTGAAAGTTTTTTTTTCCCTATATTTTTCCTTTTGAAAACATGTTAGGCTTATGTTATGCCAAAACGACATGGAAATAGAATAATTTCTTATTCAAAATTAAGTAGATGAAACAATTTTTTCTTGTTGGTTCGATGAAATAAAGTTTTCAATACTAATAATACTAAATAAAATGGATTAAGATAATTTGGAGCTCTAAAACATTTTCATGAGACTTTAATGATCAAAACAAAAAGGAAAAATAAATAAAGGTTATGAAACTATAAAATAATAATAAGAAGAAAGTAGGGAGAAGAGAGAAGACTTATCAGTTCTTTTGAGGGATAAATTTAAAATGAAGAGGACCCCTTGGGGAAAATTGACTTGGTCCGAAAGTTAGTGTTCCTAAATATTTGCTAAAAGATAGACATTCACTATATTTATAACACTACCCTTGAATGTCTAATTCAATGATAATGTGTATCGTTAAAAACCTTACTTAAAAAACTTTTAAAAAAAACATAAACTCTACTGAAGAAAAAGAGTATACATATCTAATAATATGTATCTAGGCTGCCTCATTAAAAACCTTACAAGGAAAATCTAGTGGGACAAAACCTCATAATGGAAAAAGAGTACAACGTGAATTAATTCACACTAATGAGAATATCTATCCAAACAATTGAATCTTCACATTCCAAGCTTGTGGACCATCTTCTTGAATGTTGCAGTTGCTAGAAACTTCGTGAATAGGTCAACCATATTTTCACTTGAACGAATCTGTTGCACATTTATATCACCATTATTTTGGAGCTCATGTGTGTAGAAAAGTATTCGCAAAATGTGGTTTGTTCTATCTCCTTTTATGAATCCTCCCTTTAGTTGTGTTATGCATGTTGCATTATCTTCACATAAAGTGGTGGGTACTTTACCACATTTCAAACAACATTTTTCTCGAATGAGATGTATCATGGACCTCAACCACACACATTCTCTATTTACTTCATGAATGACTATTATCTCAGCATGATTTGATGAAGTGGATACGATAGACTGCTTTGTAGATCTCCAATATATGACAGTACCCCCACATATAAACATATAGCCTGTTTGAGATCGAGCTTTGTGTTGGTCAGATAAATATCCTGTATCAACATAACCACCAAAATTGGCACTGCAACTGTTAGAATAAAATAATCTCATATCGGTAGTTCCTTTTAAATATCGTAATATGTGTTTGATCCCATCCCAATGTCTCTTAGTAGGAACAAAATTATACCTTGCTAACAAATTAACTAAAATGGCTATATCAGGCCTCATAGTGTTAGCAAGATACATTAGTACACCAATTGCACTATGATATGGTAATTCAGAACCAAGGATTTCCTCATTATTTTCTTGAGGTCAGAATAGATCCTTATTCACATCAAGTGAACCAGCAATCATTGGAGTACTTAATGGATGCGCTTCATCCATACAAAATCTTCTCAACACTTTTTTTGTGTAGGCAGATTGATGAACAAAAATATTGTTTGTCAAATGCTCAATTTGCAAACTAAGATATAATTTTATCCTACCAAGATCTTTCATCTAGAATTCATTCTTTAAATAATCAATTCATGTTGAAGCCAATAGTTTCAATAAGGTTTATGTCATCAACATAAACAGCAAGTATAACAAATTTTGATGTTGTTTTGTTTATAAAAAATACATGGGCAAATTGCATTATGTGTATAACCTTCCTTAAATAAATACTCTCTAAGAAGTTTGTAACACATGCGTTTAGATTGCTTCAAACCATACAATGATGTTTACAATTTAATTGAATACATTTCCAAAGATTTTAAACTACATGCTTTGGGCATCATAAATCCTTCAAGAATTTTCATGTATATCTCATTATTAAGTAATCTATAAAGATAGGTTGTAACCACATTAATAAAATGTGTTTCAAGTCTCTCATGGACAGTGAAACTAATGAGATAATGTAATGTTATTATATCCATAACTGGTGATTATGTTTCTTCATAATCGACACCAGGCTTTTGTGAAAATTCTTGTGCAACAAGGCGTGCTTTATACCTTTATATTTCATTTTTCTCATTTATTTTTCGTACAAAAATTCATTTATGGCCAACAGGTTTAATACCATTAGGTGTTTGAACTATAGGTCCAAAAACGTCACGCTTGACAAGTGAATTATATTCTGTTTGAATTGCTTCTTGCCATTTTGTTCAATCATTTTAGTCGACAATCTACAACATATAAAGGTTCAAGATCCTCACTAGCTTGCATGAGTTTTTTGAAACATTATATGCAAATACATAATCAACCACTATTTCTGATTCCAATTAATTTCAATATCTCTTTAATTTATGAATAATTCATTATTTTCTTGAGTCTCAAGCTCATTGATTCCTTCATGGATATAAGAATTATTCAAATTTTTAACTTCCATATGAGATTCTTTTATAGTGTCATCTTGGCCTTCAATTTTTTCATTTTCTAGGATTTTGATCCTTAGAACCCAATGGTCTACCATGCTTTGAGTGTGCCTTTGACTCATTAGTTATGACACTAGTGGATGGTCCTATAGGGACATTCTTTGTAGGAATATGTGATTTAGTAATCCTTTTCAAATATGTAAATGCGTTTGGCATTTGATTTGCAATTTTCTGCATGTGAATGATCTTTTGTACTTCTTGCCTATAAATAGAAGAACATGGATCAAGATGAGACAATGATAAATTTTTCCACAAAATTTCTCTTTTTATGTAACTATTCCCCCCCCCCCCTAATTTTGGGAAAATTGTCTCATTAAACCGATAATCTGCAAATCGAGCAGTAAACATGTCTCTAGTTAATAGTTCAAGATATAGAATAATGGAGGGCAATTCAAACCTAACATATATTCCTAACCTTCTTTGAGGGCCTATCTTAGTGCGGTTTGGTGGTGCCACAGGCACATGTACGACACATTCAAAAATTCTTAAATGGGATACATTAGGTTCTTGACCCATAACCATTTACAATGGAGAAAAATTATGACAATTCATCGGTCTGAGATGAATAATTGTTGCAGCATGCAAAATTGCATGACCCTTATAGAAGTGGACAACCTAGTTTGCAGAAGCGATGATATTGCTATCAACTACATTAATGACTCAGCAAGGCCATTCTAAGTATGAACATGAGCAACAAGGTGTTCAACTTTAATCCCAATTGATGGGCAATAATCATTAAATGATTGAGATGAAAACTCTGTAGAATTATCAAGGCGAATAGACCTAATCTGATTATCAAAAAATTGTGCCCTTAATCTTATTATTTGTGCCAACAATTTTTCAAATGCCAAGTTATGAGATGGCAATAGGCACACATGAGACCGTCTAGAAGAAGCATCAATTAGGACCATAAAATATCTAAACGACACACTAGGTGGGTGAATAGGTCCACAAATATTATCATGTATGTGTTCCAAGAACGTAGGGGACTCAATCTCAACATTCATTGGTGATGGTCTCACAAGTAACTTGCCTTGATAACAAGCAGTACAACAAAATTAACTATTTAAAAGAATTTTTAGCTCCTTTAATGGATGTCCATTTGAATTTTTTATAATTCGTCTCATCATTATAGACCCATGATTTTCCAGAGAATCATGCCAAAGTACAAAAGTATTGACATCAATAAACATCTGATTTACTATAGAATGTGCCTTCATTGCAATAATTCTTGTCCAATACAAGCCAGAAGATAAAGCAGAAAACTTTCTATAACACATGTCTGCCTAGAAATATTTTTGGTGATACCTAGATATTCAAGATTTATTTCATCCATTGATTGGATATGATAACCATTTTCACGGATATCTTTAAAATTCAACAAGTTTCTCCAAGACTTGGGAGAAAACATAGCATTATTTATGATGAGTTTAGTTCCCTTAGGCAAAATTATTATGGTTCTTCCAAAGCCCTCAATCGTATTAGTACTACCAATAATTATAGTAACATTTATTTTGCTCATACTTAAATGAGAAAAATATTTCTCATTTTTGAATATCGTATGTGTTGTACCAGAATTAATCAAGCAAATGTCTTCATAATTATATAATATGCTTTGAGAATCGTCCATATCTTCAAATAAAATGAAATAATATCTATTAAGCCTTTATTACAAAGTAAAAGTTAGATAGTATAATAAACGAATAACCATCTTCTACTATGTAATTAATAAAGTAATAAACACATACACATAGTTGTCACGACCGAAGGGTACCCCCTAGACGTAACAAGGCACATAGAACACCGAAAGGGCACCATGTAAGCTACTTAGTATATCATAACATAAAGCAATAGAACAATAAAAGTAAAAACACATTTAAGTCCAAAAATCTTTATAAAGGAAAGCGAAAGTCTAGACTTGTCTCAATTAGCCCTCTATTACAATAGTTCCAATAAAAAGGTACATAGACCAAACAACATAGTCCAAAAATGAAATACTAGAAATGAAACTCAAAGTGAATCTCCCGTCCTCGAATTATGAGAACTGACCACATGCAAGGAGAATAGTTGAATCCAACCTCTAACCAAATGATGACCACCTTAAGAACCGAACCCTACACTTGGGAAAAGTATAGGAAAATATAGGTTAGTACAAAAATGCACTAAGTATGATAGTCATGCATAAAAACCTTGAAAACATGCAAAAAGGGACATTTTATTTGAATGCATGCAATTTGCTAAGTCAAAGCATCATTTTGAAGATAATGGAAACACATGAATCATAAGCATAATCAACTCATAGACCATCATACCATAAAAGGAACGTACCATAAATACCCTCAAAGCATACTTGTGCGATGCATGAATAAGATCCCATAATCCCACCCATACTAAGTAAAGCTTTTTGAGTAGCCATAGTTCATAATTCATATCCTTATCATATTGGGAATAAGCCTTAACCAACATAGACAATTTGAGCTTCCATGGAATTCGGTGTTACCCACACCAAAAAGGGGTGTCCTACTTGCTTAAGGTAGAACCATACTTTTAGCTTGTAGGTGGATCCACTGGATAAATAACTAATGGGGGTACATAGTTTATGGGATAAAAATATTGCTACTAGAAACCCACCCTTTCTAACGAGGGATCTTCCATCTCAAGGAGATACTTTCTAGAAACCCGCCCTTTCTAGCGGGGGACATAATAAGTCTTGACTTAAGTTCATGTTCATGGAAGAATGCATTGACACTCAATCCAACATAATTCATAAGATAGCTCATAGATTGAATAGGTGAGAATAGACTTTTAACCTTAGAATCATCATAATTGTGACAAAACCTTTCACATCATAAAATATTCATGCATAAGTGAACATGAGGATAATCATCCAACAACACAATAACTACATCATAATCATATTCACTTTACTCTTAAAGTGTTCATAAAGCATATACATAAACCTTATAATCATGCATAATTCTCATACTTTGCCCTTCATAGACAATAAATCACAATCCATCAACACATCTAGAATTACTACATTAGACATGGATGATACCATAATTAAAGTAGTTCAATTACTACATGGATCATTTTATCATATTCTACTTGGATCAATCATTACCCACACTTTGAGATCCAAATTGGAAAAATAGGGGAATTCATGGATTCTTGAGGGATTCAACATAAGACCATATAACATCATCAATATATCCATAATAAAACTTAATTTAATCATTAAAAACGAATTTGAAAGGAATCCATGAGATTGAAGTCAAACCCTAACTTTTGGGATTTCTAATTTTGAAATTAGGGATTTTGAAGGGGCTCCATGGATGAATTCTATCCATGGATGAAGAGCTACCATACCTTAGCTTTGATTCTCCGAATAAATTGATTCAAAAAGCCTTCTTCTTCAAACACTAGCTTGAATTTCTTCTTCTTCTTCTTCCTTGGAGTTCTAGATAGAGAGTTTTGGGGGGGGGGAATGGGTTTTTGATTTGGGAATTTGGAGTTATGAAGAAGATGCCTTGATTTGGGGATCTTAAAACTATATATAGTGAGTACAAATTAATACAAAACAACGTCACTTCATATTAACTTAAAATGGAAAACCCCAAAGTACCCCTCAACTAATTCCCAAAAATGTTTCAAGTCGTCACCCACAACCCCTTCACAGACGGACCGTGGTTGGACCCACAGCTCATGCTGGTGAAGCGTGGGTCAGGGTTTTGGGACCTGATCTTGTAGACTCCATCTACTGCCCCTCACCCACGAGGTGTGGGGGGGGGGGTCTATAGGGCTTGAGTGGCCCCCGTGGGTCACTGCCCAGACACTTTTTTGTACATTCCTCAAGGACCCATTGTTGGTCCTTGGGGTTTGAACCTTGACGTTCAAACACAAAAACATTTATTTCAAGGTACGGGAGATACATTTCAAGCCTCTAACCCTAAGGTCAAGCTCTAGTTTAGCCTACTAGTTTTTGGAGTATTACATTATCTCACCCTTGGGAACATTTGTTCTATAATGACGAACTAGACACCTTACAGAATTAATGACTCAAAACTAGCAGCTCATCATGCATGAAACATCAAAATAATGCAAAATTCAAAGGAGCAAGCTTCAACTCCATCTCAAACATATTCAATGCACCACAAGGAAGTAGGAACTACATCTAACAATCCATTATGCATGAAAATTCAACATTTATCATATTCATAGGAGGAACTACCTTCTCCAATAAAAATCATGTTCAACACAATATCATGGATCCAATATGCAATTACTCTCAAAAGCATACTAAAGCATGTTCATCAACGCATCTCTTGAAGTCAAATAGGCAACTCATACTAAATGCACAACAACATGAGGAACATAAATCATGAAAACTCATTTTATTACTAAACATGAATTTCATCAAGAACATGCATAACATAAGGAAATCATGGAAAAGCACATACCACTCACATGACTCCCAAAACACTTAAACTCAAGAGGATCTAATTACCTCAAGCTTGAATAGGAGTAGAAGGAAAGAGATAAGGATATCGGGTCTTCATATCGGCCTCGGCCTCCCAAGTAGCACCCTCAACTAAATGATTTCTCCATAAAACCTTCACGGAATCTATTTCCTTGTTTCTCAATATCTTGACTTGCCGGTCTAGGATCTCTATCAGAACCTCTTCATAGGAAAGGCTTTCATCAACTCCCAAAGGGAATAATGGATGTCGGATATCCAATGCACTTCTTAAGTATAGAATGATGGAATACCGGATGAACCAGGGCCAATTCATTTGGTAATTCCAACTCATAAAAAACTTTCTCAATACGTTACAAGTATCCCTTTCTTGCCAAATCTCATCACACCCTTCATGGGTGCGATTTTCAAATAGACCCAATCATTAACTTCAAATTTTAAATCCTTTCTTCTCACATTGGAGTAAGAATTTTGTCTACTTTTATCCGTCCTCAACCTCTCTCTAATGAGCCGAACTTTCTCAATAACTTCATAAACCGATTCGTGACCAATAAGAGCAATTTCACCTACCTCAAACCAACCAACCGGAGACCTACATCTCCTACCATACAAGGCTTCGAAGGAAGCCATACCGATGCTAGAATGATAACTATTATTGTAGGCAAACTCTATTAATGGCAAGTGGTCATCCTAATTACCTTCAAAATCTATAACACATGCCCTCAACATATCCTCTAGTGTTTGGATGTTATGCTCCACTTGCCCATCGGTTTGGGGATGAAAAGTCGTGTTAAGCTTGACCTTAGTACCAAGCCCTTTTTGAAATGACTTCCAAAAGTGTGAAGTAACTTGAGTACTCCGATCTGAAATAATAGATAAAGGAACCTCATGTAACTTCACTATTTCGCTGTACAGTCTTCCATCGAATGAGAAACCTTGATGGGAATAAAGTGGGCCTATTTTGTCATTCTATCGATAATGACCCAAATAGAATCATGTTGCCTTCGAGTGCGAGGCAAACCGACAATAAAGTCCATATTCACATCCTCCCACTTCCCAGTAGAAATAGGAATATTTTGTGACAAGTGTCCCATTTTTTGATGCTCAACGTTAACTTGTTGACAATTAGGAAATTTGGATACAAATCTCGCAATATCTCCCTTCATACCATTCCAACAATAGACTTCCCATAGATTACGGTACATCTTTGTGGCTCCCGGATGAATAGAATATCAAGAACTATGAGCTTCCTCTAGAATTGTCTTTCTCAAACCATCAACATCGGAATACATAACCTACCTTGGTACCTAAGCATTTAACGGACTTCTTGAGTACCGGCTCTTTCAACTCAACTAATAAGGGATCAAGTTCTTGCTTAGACTTCACATCAATCAGAAAGGACGATTAGGACCCATTATGAACTATGACACCACCTTTGGTGGAATCCTCTAGTTAGACATCTAATCGGACCAATCTATGCACCTCACAGACCAATTCTTTCTTTTCATCCTCTACATGAGCCACACTACCCATGGATAATGTAACACCCCGAAAATTCTAACTAGATGTCGCAAGTCAATAACCCACTGCTTAATTACCTCATATGTTTTATTCTCATTTTTTTGGGAACTTGAAATAATGTTATATTTCCAACCTTGCTTAAAATAATTGTCATCGTAATTTAATGTATTGTATGGGGATATTTGTGTAATGTTTTAATTAGAAATATGTATAGTTTTAAAAAGGAGGTGAAGTATATATATATATATAGGTGTATATGTATGCAATTGGGCAGCACACTATTATTTGGGCAGACAACTTTTAGGGACAACTGTGTATATGATAAGCACCTCTTATGTTACTATATTTTGACACCTCCTCTTAGGAAATTCGTCTCAGCTGAAGTATAAGTCCCTTAGAACATTAACTCACCTGTTGTTCTTCAAGATCACAAGAGAAAATCTTGGTCCTTTTGGCTGGAAATCGAGTTACACTCTTCTCTTTGGTAAGTAGTAAAACCTGTTTCTGAGCTGGGTAGCGTTTAGTAGATTAAGCATATATCATTCTGTAGAACTTTGTTTACTGTGAATAAATATGATTTGGAAAGGTAATTCGTATATGTACAACTCTTATGTTTATTTTAAAGTCTAATTTGGTTGTTATGGATTCGAAATATGGGACACAACATAGGACAAGTTCTGTCCAGATTTCTGATTTAGAAATCCTGTATGAACAACTGTTAGTGTATCGATGATATCTTTTTGTACAAAATATATTTTGTGGTGATTCTTGATTTTTTGCAACCTTAAGAGATGCACCTACATCATTCATGAAGAGTATACAGTCCAGTTTGGCCGTTTTCCGTTTCAAATCTTAATTGCGACATGAGGCACTAAGATGGCCAGAATTTACTGTTCTGGGAGCATAGTCGTATTTGTACAGGCTAGGCTTACTTGTGATGATAACCCTATTTTTTTACGTCATCATTATTGAGCTGCTAGAAAGTAAATAAGTTATTGAATTCATTTTTTAAGGTTCTATATCCTTGTATACAAGTTGAAGAGTTTGATACGCTGCTTGGTCTACGGTTTGACTCGTGGATTTTGTTGGACTGTTTGTGTGCTAAAGAACTGAGGTTTGTGTATAAACTTGTACTTGTACTCTTTTTACCTGCTGGTCTATCTGAAAGTTGTGTGAAGCATGAGCCGGCTGATTTCGGTACTTGGACGCTTGTGATATTCTTGTTATTTCACCCTCTAGTGTGAGGTTAATATATGCACGAAGATCTGGTCGGTTAGTTGCTAAATTTTTTTGTTAGTTGGAGTTTGTTATGAATCTAATCCCTCTACTAGATTAAAATCAAAATGGCCATAGTTAACCTCTTTTAAATGTCGCAAGTACTTAATTATATTTCTTGTTCAAGTGGTAGTATATTTTTGAAAAGGGTCGCTATAAGTGTTGGTATCAGAGCCTATGTTTGTGGTTCTAGGACTTTTGTTGTGAATTACTAATATAGTTGTTTGCTTTCGAAAAGGTTCTATTTTGATTATTTGTTCGCTTATATGGTTTATGATAATTGCATCGCATGTAGAGTGCATAAGCATCTAGTACACATCCCTAATGCAATGTGATCTTCCCTTTTGAAGGAATTAAGTTATGGCCACTTCTTCTGACAGACCTATGGAAGCTGCTCGTGAAGGTTCGGGTGCCTCTGTTTCCCAACCTCATGCACTGGAAGGGGTTGGAGAACATATCTCGAATCAGTATGTTCCCCACACTAGTGGTTCTGAAGTGGGAAACCATCAGGGTGTAAGAGCTGGTCAACATCCTCACATGAGTCATGGTACTCAAACCATGAATCCTCATTTTGAACAAATGGCTGAATTCTTCCACCACATGGCTGAATCGATACATGATCCTCACAGGATTAACTTTGAGAAAATGAGGAAAATGGGTGGAGTGGAGTTTGAAGGCACTGTTGATCCCACAGATGCTGAACAATGGCTTGATCGCATGGAGAGGGTATTTGAGCAGTTGAAGTGTTCAGATGTTGCCAAATTTAAGTATGCTATTTCACTGTTACAAAAGAATGCTTATGATTAGTGGGTAAGTGTTCCGAATGCCAAGGTAAAACCTTCTGTTCTTACTTGGGATGATTTTCTCAAGGAATTTCATATGAAATCTGCCCCACCTGCTTATTGTGATGCAAAGAAAAAGGAGTTTTTGAATCTAAGGCAACGAGGCATGTCTATTGCTGAATACGAACATAAGTTTCTAAGACTCTCTCGCTATGCTGGTGGTATTATTAAAGAGGAAAGAGACAAGTGCAGGAAATTTGAAGATGGTTTAAATGATTCCATTAGAAAGAATGTGGCAATCCTGCAACATGAGAAATTTTGTAAGTTAGTGTCTGCTGCTTTTACTTGGGAACGACTTGATAAAGAAGAAGCTAGTAGAAATGAAAACAGATTCCGAAAGCCTAGACCAGATTTTGGGGGTCCATCCAAAAGGGGAAGGTTTGATAATTCTAAGGTTGGTAGTGATAACAGGCCACCTCAACAAAGGCAATACAGATCAGAATTTTCTACAGCTAGCACTCCAAATTATGGCCAAGGCAAGCTTCGCGTTCCTACTTGTCCACAATGTGGAAAGAATCATTATGGCACTTACATGAGAGCTTCTGGTGCATGTTTTAATTGTGGGAGCTTTGATCATAAAGTGAAAGATTGTCCTAATCCTAGTAATGCTCCATCGTTGAGAACTGAAGGCTCAGTTCATAAGCCTTCTGTAAATCCTCCTCAAACTAATAGAGGTGCAAGACCTAAAAACACCCAGGCAGCGGGTACAAGTGGAGTTAATCAGGCTAGTGGGCAAAAGGTTACTGCACGCGCTTATGCGATGAGGCAGAGGGATGATCAAGATGGACAAGATGTGGTTGTCGGTAAATTTCACTTATTTGGCTTATGTGTGTTTACATTGTTTGATCCTGGTTCTACACATTCCTATATTTGTTCATCACTTGTTCTTCCTGGAAATGTGAAATCTGTGAGACTTGATTATAATGTGCTAGTTGAAAGTCCTTTGGGTTATCAAGTTGTGTGTAATCAAGTTTACCAAGATTGTCTCTTTGTGATTCAAAACCTAGTCTTCCCTGCTGATTTTATTGAAATGCCCTTCAAGGATTTTGATATTATTATCGGGATGGATTGGCTTTATAAATATCATGTGGTGGTAGATTGTAGGTCTAAGCATGTGACTTTTAAAGATCCTACATTTTCACACATCATTGCACAAGGTGAAAGATCAGTGACATCTAGTTTTATTTCTGCGGCCTTGGCAAGAAAGTTGATGCGTCAAGGTTGTGGGACATACCTTGTTCACATAGTTGATACACAATTGAAGAGTCCTTGTATCAAGGACATACCTGCTGTATGTGATTTTCCAAAAGTATTTCCAGAAAACCTTCTAGGATTGCCCCTGAAAAGAGAGGTTGAATTTCCAATCGAGCTTATTCCTGGATCTACTCCTATTTCGATCACCCCTTACAGAATGGCTCCAGCAGAGTTAAGAGAATTTAAATCTCAATTGCAAGAACTACTTGAGAAAGGTTTTATTCGACCTAGTGTTTCTCCTTGGGGAGCCCATATTTTATTCGTAAAGAAGAAAGATGGCACTCTTAGGCTTTGTATTGACTATAGACAATTGAACAGAATAACAATCAAGAATAGATATCCGCTGCCAAGGATCGATGATTTGTTTGACCAACTTAAGGGTGCTAAAGTATTCTCAAAAATTGATTTAAGGTCTGGATATCACCAACTGCGGGTTAGAGAGAATGATATTCCTAAAACTTCTTTTAGAACTCGGTATGGTCATTATGAATTTTTGGTGATGCCATTCGGATTGACAAATGCTCCTGTGGTATTTATGGATCTAATGAATCGAGTATTCAAACCTTATCTTGATCAGTTTGTGGTTGTTTTTATAGATGATATTTTAATATTTTCCAGAAGTAGT
>JAJOOS010002171.1:0-11923 GCA_029582725.1 Solanum chiquidenum
TGAATCAAATGGGGACTCAACTCAGATTTTTGCCTTGGAAGCTTATCTGGAAAGTCAAAATTCCATATAAGGTGGCAGTCTTTACTTGGTTGGTAGTTAAAGAGGCGGTACTAACACAGGAGAATCTAATGAAGAGGGGAATACATATGTGTCCTAGATGTTTTTTTTGTGAGCTACAGGCAGAGACAATCAACCATCTGTTTCTTCATTGCAAGGTGGTCAGACAATTGTGGCACTTATTTACCAGCTTCAGGGGCACAAACTGGACCATGCCACAAAGGGCAAGTCAGGCTATAGAAAGCTGGAACACTGAAGGCAGTGGCAGTACAGACCAAAGCAGATGGAGTATTGTCCCAGAAGTGATTTGGTGGACCATATGGAAGGAAAGAAATATGAGATGTTTTGAGAGTATTAGTAGTCCCTTACATAGGATCAAAATGAATTGCATAATCACTTTTTGCTATTGGTGCAGTTCGGAGTATGTAAATGATCCTATAGCTGTTATAGATATCCTAGGTTCTTTGTAAGATGAAGTAGGATCTAGTTTAATTTTGTTTTGAGAACTCGCATCTGTATGTAGCACCATGATGTAAATTTGGGATCCCAGCCTTTAGTGCTGAAGATTAATACACAAAACTGTTACCTTTGTCAAAAAAAAAAGACCAAACGAGTAGGAACCAGGCCCGGGATATGGATATGTTTAAGTTGTGATACTCGAGAGGCTCGAGGGATAGGAATGAAGTAGGCACTTTAGTAGATAGGGGACCTAAGAGAGCAAGTGGTGGAGACTAGAAGGACCAATGACAAGATAATGATGATTAAGCTAGTCATTGGAGGGTTTACCTTGAACATTATAAGTGCATACGCGCCGCAAGTGGGCTTGGATGATGTGGTTAAGAAGCAACTTTTAGGAGGATTTGGATGAACTAGTGAGGGGTATACCGCCTTCCGAGAAGTTATTCATTGGCGGAGATTTCAGTGATCACATCGGGTAACCCCTAGTGGTTTTGACAATGTGTATGGAGGCTTTGGTTTTGAGATTAGAAACAGAGGAGCGTCGCTTTTGGATTTTGCTAAAGTTTTCCAGTTGGTGATACATAATTTGTACTCCGAAGAAGGAGAACCACTTGGTTACCTTTCGTAGTTCAGTGGCCCAAACCCAGATTGATTACTTACTCCTTAGAAAGGATGATAGAGGCCTTTGTAAGGACTGAAGGTTATCCCGAGTGAAAATCATACTACCCAACATAAGCTATTGGCGATGGACTTGGAGATTAAGAGGGAGGAAGGGGAAAAAGAGGACGTCATATGAGGGTGCGCTTGACCCCTACCCAAGCTTGGGAAATGGGGGAGAGGTTGTTGGCAAAGGGGACTTGGGAGAGTAATGGGGATGCGAACATCATGTGGGATAGGACAGCCGGTTGCATTAGGAAAGCACCTAAAGAGATGCTAGGGGTTTCAAGGGGATACTTTGGTGGTTAACGAGAGAATTGGTAGTGGAATGGAGAAGTCCAAGGAAAACTTGCTGCCAAATCTCATCACTTTCCTTACTGTATCTCCAGAGCCACTTAAAAATAAACTTTTATCATGCATTTTCAGACTCCTTACCCGCAGTCCACCATCCTCTTTTTCTTTTATAATCGTTTTCCACTTGATCAGAAAGAAGAGAAGAGAAAAAAGGAGTTAGATTGACAGTACTCTTATGTCTCTCACCACTTTGGATAATAAAACCAAGACACTCATTTTTCTTCCTTGGACAAATATCTGGCCACATGGAATTTAAGCCTAAGTAGTTTAAAATTCGAACCAGAGAACAAGTTATGCTCTAGTCTCTAATATTCGACAGGACACCTGAACTGCAATTATGCAGTACTTTCATTTTAACTGTAAGATAAACTCTCCAAATTAATTTTAATATAAGAAACGTGAGAAATGCGGACCTGGCAACCTATAAGAAAAGCTATTCAAAGAAAAACATCAATTCATTTTCCTCCATACCCTTCAGGTAAGAGTAAGAGAACATTGAGAGATTCATAGAGGGATAACTTACAAACGCAACATATGCTGATATTACAATTTGCAAGAAATATCATCTTTCTGAGGGTCAAATTTTTCTCCAGACAGGAGTCATGTAATTCCGCTATGATAATAATACTGAGAAAGGCTTTCTGCACCAAAATAAGAAACTTCAAAGCACAAGGAAAAATGTTTTTACCTTCATCAGAGCATCAAAAGATTTCTTCCGCAAAACAGCATTTGGTGCATATATAATGACCATTTCAATCGCCTACACAGTGCGCGTCAACTTTAGGCGCAAGTAGAACAGCTCAAAAGAACCCAAGATGTTGCAACACTTCACCTGCAATGACGTATATAGAGTAGGCACATATGTGGAGTAGTCCATTGTATCGTTTTGAATTTCTTGGTGCATACATCCATCCATAATGCAAAGAAGGAAATCAAGAGCATGCACTTTCAATTCCCATGATAGGTCAACACTTGAGAAGACCTGCTTTAACATGCCTATTGCCTGCCATCTTTTAGTCTGGTTCTTTTGAAGTTCATTTTTCACTGCTTCAAAATCTGTATCAGCAGCCACTGATGTCTCATTGGATTTGTAACCCCAGATTACTGCACAATATATCAGGGAAAATATAGACAGGCGAGTGGGAAGGTAGCAAACATCTGGTGAGAGGAAGAACAATTAATTAAATCCAGAAAACACTGACCTGCAAGTGATCCGCCATGCTTGACATGAGAAAAGCAAGCCATGCTATCATCCCCGTCATCTGGAAATTTCAATAGGGCATTAAAAGGAACATATGCATGAACGATTTCTCACTTCCTAGTAAAACGAAAGCATTATCCTAAATTATCATGCAGGGAAATTAGCAAACACTTTGTAACTGACGATAGCGAACAATATAGGAATAATTACATTCCAAGGCCTACATTAAAAAATCTTTTAACAAAAAAGGAGAAAAATCTAACACCCACCACTACCTACAAAAGGATCGGTACCACAAACATAAGAAGAAAATAAGGATGCACGTATTTACCTCCACATATGGTTGTGAACTTGTCTACATCAAGTCCAGTAATTAATCCCTCATATGATAAACCACATATTGGAAGAAAGTGTGACAGGTGTATCATAATGGGAAGAAGACTTGAAATGTTATGCCCCATTGCAATTGAAACAAGAGCCTGCATGCAGGAATATAATTTTGTCACAGACAGACATTGATTAAAGTTGAATTTCCGGGAAACATCATAATGGCCTCAAACAAGAACCAGAAGAGCTCAAGCTGGATTTTGCATTGAGTCTAAGGAACACTGACCATGACTTGCAGGACAAACATGCCCAACAGAGCACAGAGTTTTTTCTTATCTTTCTGTTCCTGTGAAGCAAAAATCAATTAGGGTAATCCCAAGAAAACAAGATGCAGAATACGGGAATAACACGGACCAACATTTTGCAAACAGCTTGTATTGAATCTGCAAGAGCAATTGCTTTGTGGAATAAGTCCTCAGTATCTTTTCCTTCCTCATCTGCCTCTAAGGACATGGACTTTAAAACACCAAGAATAACAGGAACTGCAGCTTTCACTTGCTCAAATTGCCGTCTTGTGATGAGTATTATAACTGAAACCAATGTATAAGGTAGAAATCCAATCATGACATTGCTGACAAAAGAATGCTAATAGCCAAGTTCCATTTAGAGGATTAATAAACCTTCACGAACTACTTGCACTAAAGTTTGCTGAAATTTTAGACCAACAAAATTAACTTCGAATTTACTTATTGAGGCAGCGAGGAGATAAAACTCAACCAGGCGAATTAAACTTGATTTTTTTTGTTTTGACTCACAAACTCAAGTTATTTAACTAACTTGAGTTTGAGTGTGTTGAAGGTCAAATAAACAAGAAGTTATATTTTAAAATATGTCTAGATTCATTGAACTCTAAGTACAGAATATTATATAGAATGCCTAGGATATTTTTATTTTTAATTGTAGCATATTTACTTACATTGTTAGATGAAGAGATATTACTTGTGAAGCAGACTGAGACCCCTGTATAAGGAGCTCTTCATGTATACTGTTACTCACTTAATGCAAGACAAGTTTTCAATTTCGGCATAGTGTCAAAGCCTCTAAATCCAAGTAGCAACTTAAGTGGCTTTTGCTGGATTAAGAATACTTTGGGATGGCTGCTTGAAAGAGCAGTTCCTACTTCTCTCTACAATCCAGAAAGAAAGAGTTCATGTCCTTCAAAGGGGCATTAGATTGGCCGGTGTTGGAGCTAGGTGGAAAATGTAAGTTGTTGGGATCGGTGGGGGAATCAAAGTTAAGCATATCTGAAGAACAAATAGTTGCAAAGAGAGCTAAAATTTGGTGAAATCGATCTGATGAAACTTGTGTGTGATAATCAAGCGGCCCTTCATATCGCATCAAATCCAGTGTTTCATGAAAGGACTAAGCACATTGAGATTGACTGTCACTTTGTCAAAGAAAAGATACTCTCAGGAGATATTGTTACAAAACTTGTGAAGTCGAATGATCAACTGGCAGATATCTTCACCAAGTCTCTCATCGGTCCTTGTATTAATTATATCACTAACAAGCTAGGTACATATGATTCATATGCACTAGCTTGAGGGGGATTGTTAGAATAGGAATAAATATATAAATCCCTTAGAATAGGAATACGAATAATTGGAGAAAGAGTCATAGGAATAGGAATCCTAATTTGAAAAGGAGTCCAATGTAGTGTCTATAAATAGGGTCTCAATGTAATAATGTAGATCCACAATTTCAATAATATATTTCTCCTATATTTCTCACAGTTCCATTACGGTCGTCCTATATTTCTCTCATGATTATCCTCCAAAGAGCCTCCTCTTCATTCTCTCTAAAATATTTTCTTAAAAAGACACTAATTAAAGCATTTAACATCCCTCGTAAACAATTTCCTGAACTTTAAACAGGAGCCTCCAATTCAATATAAAATCCATAACCTCAATTTTTTTATCCATTAGTATTTCTTGTTTAGACGTACATTTTGTCATAGCATTTTCTTATTCAGCATCAGGTTCTCAATCTAGGATATTGAAGTTGTAATTGTGTTCTTCCATCAGTACTAAAAGATCCACAACTACTACCCTCAGTTCATTCCATTACCAGAAGAGGAATAGCTCCAGCAATGAAGTTGGGATGTTTAGATGCTATAGAAACACATCGGGTCTAAACCACCAGGATAAAAGGCAAGCCAAGTGCACTCAAGTTGGATTTTAGTATGCGGCTCTCACTTTTGACAGTTCCATCATATGAATGGAAGGGGAAAGAAACAGAAGTTACCATTCAAACGGTACTTGGGATTAATAAAGTTTTAACAATCCTCTTCCTTAAGAAAAAATAGAAAATACAAATAAGGCATTGCAGGAGCTCACAGATTCCACGAGCTTCAGAGTATAATTGTGTTGTTTTAGGAACACCTAAATCATTTGAGAGTTCATAAAAGGTGTATACCAGACATAACTTCTAATTTCTGGCGTGAAAATAAGTTCCAATATCCTTGTGTGGACGCAACAATAACATTATGAGATTTCCACTTTTTACCACCTTAACAAATATCACTACACAGTTTTAACCTATTTCCTCTAGTCTAATAGTAAATTGTCAATCAATGAAATTATGGATTACCTTTGGCAAGGCCACCAATAAGAGGAGAAAAATAGCAAGGAACCCTAAACATTTCAGTTGGAGAACTTAGCGCCTGAAAATTTCAACATAGACCATCATAAAAACGCAGAACAAAATATTTACAAGCACAAACCTAGAAAGAATCAGCATTGCATACTATCTTTAAACTACAGTATGTGAGCCCCCAAAAAATGCACTAATTGAGCCTGAATCACTAATCAGACACTATATTAAATTTAGAAGCTACATGGAAGTTACTTGAAACTCTAATCCTCATAAATCAACTGCTATCTCTCTTAGGAATTTCTCCTATCAAAGAAATAGCAATCGGATGAGGGTAAATGGAGATTGGTACAGAACAACCTTGAACAGTTGGCGTCCAACTCTCAATAAAATGGCTCCAGATTTTTAATGTGTAATTAGGTAGAATAATACAAGCTACACAGTAAAATTGCCAAAGACAACAGTATTCTTCCATTCAAAGCTCTTTATAAGAGAAATGTTAAACACGCTAATTCCTCATTTATTTACTTAAGATGATGATGACATGGCTACATACTGCTGACATGCTCTGCAGGATTTTACTTAGTACTCTGATTCTGAACAATGTATCACAGAATTTTATAAAGAACTCCAATAAAGAAAGAACCATAAATGTAGAGCTAGAACAAATTCATACCTCGCAAAGAATTGATAGCATTTCCCGCGGAGAACACATACTAACTAGATGTCCAACAATGAGCTCAGCAATCTCGGAGCATCTTTTGGATGCACATGCAAATTTACACACTACCTTGGGCAACTCAAAGGACAAAGCATCAATAAGTTCCTGCAACAAAGTATAAAGATCACAAAAAATCGTTTTCCAAACAATACAGTAAATCACTTCTACTTCCAATTTTATTACTTAAGAGAAGGGGAAAACACTAAATTTGACGGAATTACCTGGTTTCTGGAAGGTACACTTATGAAACAATGAATTTCAGTAAGAATCTGGAATGATGTTGTCTCTAAATCAAGATTTGATGCTTCTTCCGAGATGGGAGTAAGGAAATCGGCAAGCACGGTGAGTAATCCATCGGAATTGCTAAAGTCACCGGCTTCAATCAACTAAAGATATAAGAAAACTCATCAATAATGTTTGAGGTTAAAGATATGACTATAAATAATCATGTAGGGAGAGAGTCGGTGTGTTTTGTGGCTTACTTGAGAGCATGTAGTCAGGGTCTGTTGGAGGCGAGGAATGAGGGAATCGGAGAGATGTGGTTTCTCTTCCGACATTCTAATCTATCTCTCTCCGCCGGCGATGCTGTGGAGGGTTCCTTACTAGCAGATACACGACTCCCTTCCAAGCGACTTCGCGGGAAACCTTCTTCTCATCTCAACTATACTATTAGGTGTGCGTGTCAGCACAGCCCGATATATATTACTCCCTCCGTTCCATTTTATGTGGCAACATTTTTTTTTGATCAGTTCAAAAAAGAATGTCACATTTTCTTATTTGATAAGTATTTAAAGGTATAATTCTTCTTTTACCCTTGTTGATCCCACTTAATCTTGAAAAGAGTACTCCAATACATTTATTAGGAGAGAGAAAAATAAGTCTATTTTTTTGAAGGGCAATTTGGTAAACATTTCAAAGTCTTTATCTATTTATTAAATTACGTGCCCGATCAAATGTTCTCACATAAAATGGGACGGAGGAAGTATTTATTTTATCCTAATTTATGTGACACATATCATTTAGATACTAAGATAGATGACTGTCAGCATAGGCCTCATATATATAATTTATTTTATCGTAATTTATGTGGCACAAATAATTTAGAGAGCCGTCCAAATTTGTTAGATACTCTTTTTTTAAAATTAAGTTGTAAATTATTGTGACCTATTAAATTTTCATAAATTTAAATTAATATATTATTCTCTTTGTTCCAACTTATGTGGCAAGAATATAATTTAGAGGGTCGCTCAATTTTCTTATATGATTTTCAAATATTTTAAGTCGTGATTTATAGCATAAATGTAAAAAAAAATGTAAATTCTTTTAATATTTAATCTCCTATCAATTTAACTCTTTTTGAATTTTTAATTAAATGATTTATAGCAACACAAATATTTATGACTAGTAAAATTAATTATGCCTTGCGCGGGAATTTAATATCACAAAATTTATAAAATAATACTTAAAACTTATTAGTCATTAAAACTAAAACACTATATTATCTTACATATAAGATTACGTAGTAACGAACATTAATAATGTAAAGGAAAATGATAATTATAGCATCTTATCATTTATCATTCAATCAATCATCTTTAATTTGATTTTATAATTTATCTTTTGCTTCCAAGAAGTGTTACTATTTGATAATTTTGGGGAATCAAATGAAAATCAATTTGAGATATTAAATTTTTTAATAAATAAATAATCGTTGGTGAAGGGATAAATAAATGCTAAAAGACTGAAAAAGTGAATAAATATTCTAATTCTACGTAATACTTAAAACCTATCCGTCACTAAAACTAAAACGCTATATTATCTTACATACAAGATTATGTAGTAACGAACATTAATAATGTTAAGAAAAATGATAATTATAACATCTTATCATTTATCTTTCAATCAATCATCTTTAATTTGATTTTATAATTTATCATTTTGCTTCCAGGAATGTTACTATTTGATTTTTTTTGGGATTCATATGAATATCAATCTGAGATATTAAATTTTCTAATAAATAAATAATCGTTGGTGAAGGAATAAATGAATGCTAAAAGGCTGAAAAAAATGAACAAATATTCTAATTCTAACGTGTAGAAAGTTCAGCCCTACATTTTGCTTTACATATATCATTTTAAAGTTCCGCATATAAATGTATCATAAGTAATTATTAAACCAGAAAATAAGGGAGAATGTATCATATTAGAAAACAATTCAACTTATTATATATACTTGAAAGAGAAAAATATTACACAAAAATTTTTAGTTTGTTTGAGTGTTTTTTTAAAATCAACATACCAGAGTGATGGAGTTCAATTTGAAACTACACTTCTATTCCAATCGCAGTGTCGAGAAACACATCTATCACTTCAAGAAAAGTATTTATAACTTGTACTAAACTTGAGAATTTGTCCATAATTCATATTGAATATGAGCAATTAATTTATTGTGTGGTTATCTCTATCTTTGGGAGTAAAAGAGGCTCTAGTCTAGTCATATTACTTTATATGTCATATGACACATCCTTACACCCATGTCAAAAGTTTATTAATTCTCGTCTTCTTTTCTTTGTTCACTTCGCACATCAAGATGCGATAATTTTAAGGTCTTTATGTCGTTACATTAACATACCAAATTTGAATTTTGTATTCAAGAGATGGTAGTATAATCCTTTAAGAAATTTTTTTATTGTACCTTCAACAATTTCAATAGAGAAAACTTACATCAATACTCAATTAACATGTGTCATTTAATATGTACTAACAAATACTTATAACTATAAATTTGCAGAAACATAAACAACAAAGTTTAAAACATGTATTCAAAAACAACAATCAATAATAAAAGCACAAATTAATGACTGTAAAAAAATATACCACAGAAAGGAAAAAATCGAGACTAAATGCAAATTGTCCCCTTAAGGAAATTATTCCCCTTTAGTACCCATGGTTTAAAGGAATAAATCATCTCAGGATAGAACAGTTCTATTCACTAGTGTATTGATACAAAAACAATGGTGTTAGTGAGTCACTCAACAGGAGCAAAGTACACGAATATTTAATTGGACAAGAAAGAAGAAGTTCAAAATTTTCATTGTTTTAAAATGAGAGGAAATCCCTCTATTTATAGACAACAAAATGTAGTGTGAACAAATGCTTATTGTGCTTTATCGGAAAGATCCCAACTCTTTGAAAAAGTTACAACCCTTCGGAAAGGTCACAACCTTTCTTAAAAGTTGCAACTCTTCGTAAAAGTCACAACTTTTTACAAGAGTTGCAACTCTTCGTAAAAGTCACAATTTTTCATAAAACTCACAACTTTTCATGAAAGTGGAAGGCTAGTTTTGGAAATAAATAAACTAATAGGGAATCCTGATTTGTGGTGGCGCCACGTAGGCTGGCCTAGGGTTCTCTTATATATATACTAGTTTTGACGCACGTGCGTTGCACATGAATAACAAGCCATGTACCACACTATTTTTAAAAATAACGGGAATGTTATTAAGAAAATATCAGTCACTCTTAAAATCTCTTAGTTACACCTCTTAAATATACTTTCTCCTCCCTTCTCTATACTACATTACTTTGTTATTATTGTATTGTTGGTGTTCTTACTTTTAATATAATATAAATAAATATTGTTATAAAATATAGAAGATATACTAAATTTGATGTTTTAAGTTGGAATATTAGATTAATTTAACATTCATGTTTGAGAGTGTTCTAATTTACTCATCTTTGAGATTGTCAACGTCTATAAATCAATCTTTGAGGTTTTAAGAAAAGAAGAATAGAAAACATAAAAACCGTAGTTTAAAAATGTGAAGAAACCTCTCCATTTATAGTTAAAATGTGTAGTATTAGTATGTGCATATTGTTCCTTATTATAAAAATATAGAAAATATACTAAATAGGGTATTTTAAGAAGAAGAAGAAGAAGAAGATTTGAGGAAGCCCCTCGTTTTATAGCCAACAAAGGGTAGTGTATGAAAATCTACTTATTGCGCCTTATCAAAAAGATGTCACAGCCCTTTAGAAAACTCACAACCCTTTCGAAAGGTCCCAACTAATCGGAAAAGTCACAACCCTTCGAAAAAGTCACAACTCTTCGAAAAATTCACAACTCTTTCAAAAAGTCGCAACTCTATAGAAAAGTCACAGCCCTTCAAAAAGGTCATAACTCATCGGAAAAGTTATAACTCTTAAAAAATGTCATAACCCTTCAATGTGAAAAAGGTGTATGTCTTTAATATAATATAGTATAATACACATAAATAAATATAATACAATATACAATATAGAGGATATACTACATTTGGTGTTTTATGTTAGGTAGTATAGACAGATAAAAAAACGATAGATATAGATTGGTCTAATTTTAATTTGATATGAAATTTTAAAAAATAAAGAAGACTTTTAATTTAAGGATCATATGTAGAATATACAAAAATGTCTTTTCACTTTGTGGTCTTAAAGATGCGACCCACCCCAAGAAAAAAGAATATTCTATATTAAACTGAATAAAAGTAAAAGTACACTAAATAAATTAGAAACGAAAGAGTACTTACTAAATGTAGTTTGGACACTTCAAACAAGTTTTTGATCAAATACTTTTTCTCCAACACTTTGGGACTTTTCAGATTCTGAACACCAAGTTGTAGTTTGTGCAACGGAAAATCATTGATCTTCTTGTCCAGTAGAAGTTGTTGTAAAAGTATATTTTATGTCTATGAAAATTAGTATATATTAATTATCAAGATACTCTTCTCATTTGAAGTTGAGTTATTTCATTCTCCTTGTTGCATCAATTTTTATTGATCTATCTAATTTACCCACAAAAAAATTTGTAATTGCATTACTGAACAACTCTCACAATCTTTCTTGTTTAAAGAAGAATAGAAAAATCACAAAATTTGTAGTTTAAAAGTGTGAGAAACCCCATCTATTTAAAGACAACAAAGGATAGTATGAAAAGGTAGGCAAACCGCGAAGCTTGTTGACCTCTAAATCGATCTGATTTTCAAAAGTATTTTCAATACTATCAGCAAAATCATCTGATAAATTAATGGGTTTAGCCCCAAGATTTTCAAATTTCTTTTCAAGAAATTTCTCTAGATCGTACATAGGTTTAAAAATAAAGTCCTGAATTTCAGGAGGTCGCTGAATAGAGACATCAGCTTGTTTTGAAGTAGAAGCTCCATTAGGGTAGTGATGAGTTAAATCATTTTTCATTAGGTTCATTAAAACAATTAATTCATCAAGCTTTTTATCGACAGAACTAATATGTTCACCAAGAACCTTAACATAAAGACTCAAATAATTATTTTGAGAAATGAGATTATTAATCTCGGTAATACTAATTGTCGCAACATCATTTTCAATAAATTTTTGAAATGCTGCAAAAGTAATCCCAGTATTATTAGGTAATATAAAAGGTGCCTGAGGGGGATAAACCGCCTTTATGGTGTTACCTGATTCATCTTTATAAGATCGTTC
>JAJOOS010002172.1:0-35987 GCA_029582725.1 Solanum chiquidenum
TTTAAATTTTGTGCATTCTTCATAGTGAAAATCAATAATAATATCAAATTATCTCTTAAAGTGACGAAAATTGAAAAAATATATTTAAAATATTGTTAGTTCGGAATAAAAGTAGTATATATTAAATAATATATTTTTTAAAATGTTGTACTATATTTTAAAAAAATTACGAATATTAGAAATTTATTTAATAGCCTTATATAAAAAATAATATGTTAGTTACAAATAATAGAAATAATATTAAAATAATGAAAAAGTGAAATAGAGAATGGAGAGCTTTTTAGAGAGTGGTTGGAGACCCAATTCTCTATTTTACTCTCCAAATATAGAGAATGGAGAGTAAAATAGAGTGGGGTCGGAGATGGTCTTAAGAGTTAAATATCTTTATTAGAGAACTTTAAATAATACGGTTACTACTTAATCAACACAGTGTGGTAAGAAAAGTAATTTTTAAGTTGATACTAATATAATTAAGTAATTTTTTTTTTTTTTAAAAAGTGAATTTTATGGAATGAAAAAACAAAAATAATGACACTATTTTGTTCTACATCCATATTTATAGCAACAAAACTATATTTGAAAGGCAAAAACAGAAACAAGAATAAATCTAATATAATGACACTGTTTGACATAAAAAACCATTGCAAGCTCACTCAGTCAGGCATTGAGTTAAGCTCGATTTACGGAATTAAACAATATATATATATATATATATATATATATATATATATATATGTGCATTGTAGAAGAGCTTCACATCTAACATCACGTTTCAACTTTTAACACTTTGTTTGGATGGTTGTTACATATCGTTTAATAATGTATCATATAGTATTGTATTATCTTGATGAATACTACAACGTTTGGATGGATTGTATCATTTTCTGTCATTACACAATGCCACACATGAGCAATTTGAAGGACAAACCTATAAGAAAAGTAGGGTACATAGACCTTACCCCTACTTTATGGAGATAGAGAGACTGTTTTCAAAAAAAATTCTCGACTCTTGTATCGCATAACTAAGCAGTGCAAAAAATGAATTAAAACATTTCTTAGCAACAATAACATCACTACATTTCTTGGTAAATTGAATAACAAATCAAAACTTTAGAAAGAGTTTTGCCTCAACTATGGTTGAATTATCTACAGATATAGGCACCATGTATTCACCAAGCATAAGAGATATGCTACACTTAATGCTAAGACTGCCCACTCATTCTTACAAGCTGCACAGGTATAAACCTACAACAACCAAATATTAACACTTTATATAGACAACATTTTCGGATTTATAGAGCACCTTACAAATGAAATCCGAAAGACTTTGAGGTTCAGCCGCGCCCCAAGAACCTTGCTGACACATCTACGAGCTCCAAATAGTAAACGTCCGATCAGCAGAGGTAATCCCTGCAGAAAAGAAACAAGAAGTTAAGGTTAAGACAACGTTCAGCCAAGTTCACTATCAGCATTGACAAGATAATAACTTCTAGCTTGGACACATTGATGTTCTGAGAATGGAAAAGGGAACAAGCAAATTTTCTTTCTTATATTTTTGGTGATAAATTTGAGAGCAGGGGACGACAGATGCGGATCCAAGATTTATAATTTATGTGTTCAACCTTTAAGGTTCTATTTTTGAACCCATTGTATTTTTGAAATTATGGGTTCAACAACAACAAGAACCCAGTGTTAGTCCCTTAAGGAGGGACTGGGGAGGGTAGAGTGTGCGCAAACCTTACCCCTACCTCGAGGAGGTAGAGAGGCCGTTTCTGGAAGACCCTTGGCTCGAGTAACGAGCATCAGAGTACATTGGGTTTTTTGTTGAACCTAGTACCAATATCTGGATCCGCCTCTGGGGTACGTGATGATTTTAGGAGCAAGAAAATATAACAACTATGTCTTGAGAAACGTTTTTGCTTGGCATGTTTCGAATATTCAAAAAGTGCAGAAATGATTTACATTCTCCAGCAAGTTTCCTGGAGTGGTAGAATGAGTATATACCTTAGCAGCCCCAACACAGAGTTTAGGAACTCGCTCTCACAAGCTTCACTTGAAGAACCTAAAATGTCCGCTGTTAATTAGGTAGTTGAGCAAAAGTACCACTATTTGGGCTACAACCCCCGACCATCATCTTCTCATAAATGGCATATGCACCATCTGGATCACCAGACTTGCTGTACCCTCTAATAAGAGCATTATAAGTAAAAACATCGGGTTCAAGACCGAGTTGCTGAAGTTCTTCATACATCCTTCCAGCCTCCTCCAACATTCCAACAATTCCAAGATTGAATATCAAGGTATTATAGGTATAAAGATTCGGGGTGATTCCTCTGCTTTTCAACTCATCAAGAAGATGCAGCGCTTCCTTCATTTTACCGGACTTCCCAAGACCGTTGATCATAAGGTTGTAAGAAATCAAATCAGGATCAAGACCAGCTGATTTCAGTTCCTCAAAGTAGTGCAAAGCATCGTCCACCTTCCTGGCAGAGCATAAACAATCTACAAGAATGGTATACGTCTTTAAATCGGGTCTAACTCCTTCTTTATTCATTCTGTTAAAGAGATCACATGCAGCTTTCAGATCACCGGCTTTCCCAAACCCATTTATGAGAATGTTGTAGATAGCGGAATTCGGCCTGCATCCGTACTCCGCCATTTCCTCAAAAAAGTCCTTTGCTTTATCGAAATTTTTAACTTTCAAAAGCCCATCTATGAGAGGACCATATGTACAAGGAGTAGGTGTAAACCCTAAACTTACAAGATCATAGTAAAAATCCATTGCTCTCTCTACTTTATTAGACTTCACCAAACCAGAAATGAGAATATTGTAAGTTATCGCAATCGGCTTACATCCTCCTCTGTGGAGCATCTCCTCATACAGCTCAAAAAGTTCATCAACCTTCCCAGACTTTCCAAGTTCATCAAGAAACAAATTATAGGTATAAACATCTGGGGCACAACCGGCGGCATTTTTCATCTCCTTGAAAAGATGCCACGCCAATTCTTTAAGATTAACATTCAGAAGTCCTTCAACCAAGGGATAATATGATCTTAGTGTTGGACGAATACCGAATGTGTTCTTGAATTTAACAAAAAGATCATGAGCATCAAGAGCTTTCTTTTGTTTGCAAAGGACTCTAATAACAGGCACTATTATTAAGTCAGTTCTGCAAATATGATACGATGCCAGTTTTTCAGCGAAAGAAATGGAATGATCTAATTCAGCTTCACCCAAAACACCTTCCATCAGTTGCAGCCAAAAGGATCTATCTGACCTGTTCAAATCCTGGTTAACAAAGCCATCCACAATCTTAACAGCATCCTCAACTAAACCGTCTTTCACAAGAATAGGTAGAAGAGCATATACAGTTACACAGTCAGGATACATTTTCTTCTTCATCTGATGGAATAGCAAAAATGCTTCGGTTACCCTTTTTTCTTTAGCCAACCCAAAGATTACAGTGTTATAACTGAAAACATCCGGAAAGCAATTTGGTCCTGTCATTTGATAAAGCAACGTCAAGGCCGTGTCAACCTCACCATTCTTGCAAAGACTATCTAAAAGTGTATTGTAAGTGATTGTGTTTGGAGCACACCCGTGAAGAGCCATGCTATCAAGTAACTCATAGGCCTCTCGAATCTTCCCCTCTTTTCCTAATCCAGCCAGTAAAGTGTTGTAGGTCACAACAGTAGGAGTCAGTTTCATATCCTTCAATCTGTAAAACAATGCCCACGCCTCACTAGCCCGACCATCCTTATAAAGTATGTCAATCAATGAATTGACTACAATCACATCAGGATCACAATCACTTTCTATCATCTCGGAGAGTAATTTAATGGCTTCATCAACTTTCCCTGCATTACTATAGCATTTCATCATCATGTTGTAGGTGATAGAATTTGGAACAAATCCACTCTCTCTAATTTCATCAAATATCCTTTTCGCCTCTCCAAGCCTTCCCATTTCTGCTACACTATACAAAGATGCATTGCAAGCAACAACGTTAGGCACGATTCCATGAGCTTTCATCTTCTCAAAAGTTTCAAGTGCTTTATCAGGCTCACCTGATTTTCCATAGTAGTCAATGAACAGGATATACGTGTAAGCTGTAACCTCAACTCCAAGAGATTCCATACTATAAAACAGCTCCAACGCTTCATTGACTCTCTTCTTTCTTAGCAGTCCCCTAATCAATGAATTATAAGTGTGAAGATTCGGTAAGATCCCCTTTTCCTTCATTACATCTAATGTAGAAAATGCTTCACTAACCTTACCTACTTTGCACAAAGCATCAACAAGTATGGTAAAAGAGACGACATCTGCTTTATAACCATCAGCCTCCATCCTGTCCAAGAAGTCCCTTACAGAGTCCAAGTCACCACGATCACTAAGCCTATCCAGCAAAGTGATGTAAGTCACTCGATCTGGTTTTTGGCACCCATCTTTCATCTTGAAAAAGACTTCTTTAGCAATATCTAGCTTGCCAGCAATGCAAAGAGAATCAATGAGGACTGTGTAAGTAACAACATCTGGAGCACAACCTTCATCATCCATTCTCTTTAATACAGCACAAGCATCATCGATCTTTCCAGCCCTTCCAAGCACTCTAATGCAAATGGTAAAAGTATAAATATTCGGTCTTAATCCCATACCTTCCATCTCGCTTAACAATCTCATGACTGTTTCAGTATCCCTTCTTTTACCACACGCAACCATTAGCGCAGAGTATGTTTTAAGACTAGGCTTAAGCTTTTCCGAAATCATCCTTCTATAAACCTTTAAAGCTTCCTGCCAAAACCCTGCTTGAAGAATCAAATGAATCAACCCGTTGTACGAGTAAGCATTCAACACAAACCCTGCTTTCTTCATCCTTTCAAGAGCAAATGGAGCTTCCCGTATCCCTCCCCTTATATGAAGACCCTTGAATATAATCAAATAAGTATCCAAACTCCTATATATTATCTGTTTTTGCATCAAATCAAACACTACAGCCATATCATTAATCCTCTCAAGAACCCTCAAATACTCCAACATGTAATTACATGTCTCTGTAGTATGCACAACCCTAGGCATCTCCGCTACGGATTTAAACAAAGCTAAAGCTTCAGTTGGTTCCGAAATCGACCTCAAGTTCCTCAATACTCCCTCAGCAGATATGCCATTTCTAGGTTTTCCGTTTACCAACACAACATCATTGGAACATTTCATAACAAAACTTGAAGTAACCACATATTTTTTCCTAATTTTATTATAATTCAACACAGACTCACCTGGGAAAAAGTTCAAGTTCCTAGCCAACACATCATTGGAACATTTCATAAAAAATGTTGAAGAACCCACATGTTTTTTCCTAATTTTGTCACAATTCACCACAGACCCACCTGGGAAAAAATTCAAGTTCCCAGCCAACACAACATCATTGGAACATTTCATCACAAATCTTGAAGAACCCACATGTTTTTTCCTAATTTTATCACAATTCAACCACCCATTACCACTAGTAGATTGCCTAGTCTCAGTAACAGATACACAATTGAAATTATTGCAGCAAATTGCTGAGGAGCTAAGTACAATCACACCCATGGAAAAAAGAAAGTAAATTTATATGCAAAAACTTACATGAGCACAATCTGAACAAGTTCTGCATAAGAACTGTATAATCATGAGGCAAAAAGATTGCTTTTCGGGTGATTATGGAGTTGGACTGAAGTAAACATGTGGGTTGGAATTTTGAGTGAGGATGAGGAAGACGTGGATATTTTAGAGCAATTTGTGGGATAAAATTTTAGTGCATTTTGCTTGGATTTAGGAAAATAAGGGGGAAAAGTGAAAAAAGGAAAGTTATTTTTTTCCCTTTTGGAGGAGCTCGATTAAATTCGAATCTATATTTCAGGTTCGTAAGGGGTGACACTATGTAATGACCATGTACTGATCTGGTTGGTCATTTTTAGAATGTTTCGTGAATTTATCATTTTGCCCTCCCAATAATGACCCCGAGTTGTTTCTAATTGATTTCGAACTTGAATATTAAGTTGTGAATTTTTGTGAGTATTGAGTTTGAAAAGTTAAAGCTGGTAAAAAGTGATTTTCGGTGTCTTTTGAAGTTTAGAGTATCGGAATGGAATTTCGTCGATTTTATCAGTTTTGAAATAGGGAATCTAGTCTATGGGAGTTGTCGATTTCAGATTTGAAGTCCTTTTGAGGATTTGAGATCTTAAGTTGGAAAATTGTGAAAATTTAGCCTTTGAGTTGACTTTGGACAACATTCGGGGTTCGGATGCTCGGATCGAAATTTTGAGAGTTCTTTTGGATTCAGTGATGATTTTAGGCATAGGTGAGGTCTTGGTTGATTTTTGAGAGGTTCCGAGCTTGATTTAGCCTTTTTATACGTTGTATTAGTTTCTTGTGACTTTCACAAATGTCGGGTTAAAGAGACCTCAGATTCGTGTTTCAACGATTCCATTTTTGGAACATCGAGTATAATTGATTTGCATATATGGTTTATGTGTACGGAGTTTCGAACAAACCCTGAGGGTCATTTTGATGTTTTGAGAATTGGTTAATTTTTCTGATGTTGGTGTGCTTCGCTTTCGTGAAGGGTGCCTCGCGATCGCGATGTTCGTGAAAGCGATACCCTGATAGTGAAAGCAAAGGCCCATGTGAGGCGTGGTTCGCTTAAGCGAACCATGGGTCACGATCGCGATGTTCCCGAAAGCAAACCCTGGTTCGCGAAAGAGAAGGTCCCCACTTTTGCGGGGTTCACTTAAAGCGAACCCATGACCGCAAAGTGACATCAGAGAGGGGTTTTGACCTGCAATTTCAAGGTTTAAGTCCAATTTTTTTTATTTTTGAGCTTGGTAAATTCTTGGAGGCAATTTTTAAAGAGATTTCTTGTGCTAAATCATTTGGGTAAGCTTTTGTGATCCTAAAACTTCATTTCTCTATGATTATATATGGAGTTTAACATCAAAACTTGAGATTTTGATTGGCAAATGACAAGGTTTTTCAGGAACTCAAGTTCTAAACTATAATGGAGATTGTGGACTGATTTTAAGTCCTTTATTGAAATGGTTTTCACCAATGGGTTTCAAATGTCTTGGGTAATGATTTCAAGTAAATAATTTTGGATTCAAACTTCATTTTCGGAATCGGAATGTGAGTTAATTGGTCCATTTTCAAAGTATTTGATGTGGGCATTGTTGTTTTCGAAAATTTATTGTGAATACTTTATTAATATAGATTGTGTGACCTAGGATATTGGTCGGAAGGGGAAGACTCAAGTCTTAGAGTGAGTAGTTTGTTGAATTAAGGCAAGTGATCTCCTAAACCTTGAAATCTAGTAGAATTCGTGTATTTCCCTTCATTGTGTGTGTGTTGGGAGTAATGGAAATGAGGTGAAGGGTTCATTGTTCCATTTGATAAATCTTAATGAATAAAAAATGGGTGGAATGAAAAGGCTATGTGTTGATAATAATGCTTGTGAACTGCCTTGTTGTGGCCCGACCTATTTGATTGATTGATTGATGAAATGCTTTGATAGCATGAATGTGGACTTGAATTGCTTGAATTATTGTCTCTTCCTTATGGTGTGAACTTGCTTATGTGGATTGATTGTTGTATATCGTGGTGAGACATGTGATATAGAGCTGATGGAAAATGATTCCGGCTAGTAATATGATATAAGTCGATGGGAAATGGTTATGGCTAGTGATATAAAGCCGATTAGAAAATGGTTTCGGCAAGTGATATAAAGCCAACGAGAAATGAATCCGGCTAGTGATATAAAGCCGATGGAGAATGGTTCGGGCTAGTGATAATGCACCAAAGAAAAATGGTTTCGGCTAGTGATAATGTGCCGAAGAAAAATGGTTCTGGCAAGAGTTTGATTATTATGATTTAATGCATTTTTATGTTTATGCTTGACCTACTTGTTATTTGTGATTGATCTACTTGACTTTAGATTGACTTACTTGATACATGTTGGTTGTTGAATTATGACTATTGAACTATGATTATTGAACCTTGTGAGCTGTGTGTTGTAGAACTGTTAGGTTGACTGATTTCTGTGGAGGTTGTAGTTTGAATAGGTTAAGTTGGGATAAAAAGAGTATACGATTTCTAGCTTTTTTCCTTATTTATTAGGTTGTTTGTTGTATACCGTGTTGTTGGTACTCACTCCTTGCTTCTACACTTGTGTAGGTTTCGAGTCCAATATCGTGTGATTTCTCTTCTTCTCCCATTTACGAGGCTTGTCGAAGAACTACTGTGAAGTAGCATCTTGTCATCTCGGTGGGCGCTCTAGTTCTTCTTTTATGCTTTGTTCTATGTGAGAAACAAAGATTTGAGACTTGTACTTATTTCTTAATTTCGCACTTTATGTATTAGTGACTTGTACATGTGACAATCAGGTTTTGGGGTGTTAATAGAATGAACAAGTTTTCTGTTTTTACCTTGTTCTTGCTTTATCTTTCCAAATTTCTTTCGTTTTCGTTGGGTTGAGACTAACTTGTCTTGGTCATTTTTAGGTCGTGACAAATGGTAACAAAGCCCCAAGTTCATTGATCTCACGTGTGTTCAAGCCAAGTCCAAGTAGAGTCTTGAGGATCGGTTCGGAAATGTCTGTACTTATATTCGAGAGACTATAAAGACTGTTAGGAAACTTTCTTTAGTTCACTCTTTCTTATCGTGCGTGGTTACCTTCGCCAGTGCTGAGTTGTCGTGTGTTGTTTTGACAGATGCCGAAGACCAGAGCTTTTGTTTCCAGTGGTAGAGGGGAGACAATCTCCGAGGATGTTGCTAAGACCCCAGCTAGGGGTAGAAGTAGGGCACTAGCTAGAGTCGAGCTAGAGAGGTCTCTCCTGAACTATAAGCTGATATTGCCGAGTACCAGGTTCCTCTTTGAGTTTACAACTCCGTTGTTCCAGGATACTTTGTTGAGGATGTTGGGTGTGTTAGAGAACTTCTCTCAGGGTGGTACGACAGGTATACCACATAATTCTTGTACGAGAGTAGGGGTGCAAACCCCAGAGTCGGCGGCATCAGGCTCTAGTTATCCTTGATCAGGGGTATTCTTGGTCTTTTTCTCTTCTTAAAAATAAAATATTTATGTTTTTTTGGCTTAGATTTTTTAGTGTGTGCATTCCTAATTTCCTATGATTGTACTGTGTTTAAGAATAAATCTTTTATATTATTTAACTTAAAAATATAATTTTCGTCTCAAGTTTGTGAAAGTAAAAGATAATTTATTATTTACATCACTTCGTTTAAGCACATATCACATTTAAATTGTAAAAAGTTATCCACATTTTAATTGATATATAAAATACAAACTTTTAAGTGACTAAAATAATTAAAAATATGTAATTCTACAGTTGAGAAATCAAAATATAAATAAACATAAGAATTAGTCAAATAAATTTATAAATAAAATTATATTTATATATCATAATTTTTTAATGAAAAATATAAAAAAATATTATAAAAATAAGAAGTAGTGAAGGTTGTGAATGTTATTATACATGATATTAAAAGTAATGTGAAAATACATGGATATGAAAAAAAAATGTATAAAAAGAGTTTAAAGAGATACTTCCGTCATTTTATCTTTTTATTTAGGGATAAGTTATTCTGGTATCATTATTCCACCCAAAGATAGGGATAACTTATTTCAGGACCAATTATTAATTATGAGATAAGTTATTCCAGCCTTTGCAATCAAGCAAAAATTAAAGAATGCTCAAAATTTATGTCGAGATTAACTTCTTTTATCCATCACACCAAACGACCCCTAAATCAATCTGGAATGTAAGAAAATTACTCTATTACTATATTTTTCAAAAATTACCGGCCATTTTGAAGTTACAAGATTACTTTAATGTGAAAAATGTTATCATTACAGTTTCCAAAAAGTATTGATCATTTTTAAAGTTACAATACTACTTCAAATAATGCACTTACGTATTTAATTTAGGGATAATGCATAAGTATCCTCCTATATTATGACCGAAATTTCAGAGATACACCTTAACTAAACTAAGATTCTATTACCCTCATGAACTTGTAATTTTGTAAACTTTTGACTTACGTGGCACACTCCGTGATTCCACACAGTTGAAGAGCGTGAGAGATATTTGAATGCCACGTGGGAGCAGTGGCGGAGCTACAGTGTCCCAAGGGTGTCCAATTGGACACCCTTCGCCGGAAAATTATACTGTATATATAAGTAAAATGCTATTTGTAACGGTTAAATTTAATAGATTGGACACTCTGAACACATCAAGAAGCTACGGCCCAACGGCGTAAGGCTCTCCTGGCAACTTTGAAGGAGTGGGTCTGAATCCCTACAACTGCATTTTATGATCATTTTAGAATACTCTAATTTTACTATTCAGTTTAGTAGCTAATAGAAAATTTAACTTATTTCTTTAATTTTCTAAGTTAATTAAATTATATTTTAATTAGAAATCTAGGTTTAGTAGCTAATTTAATTTTCAATGAACTTGACTTTTTATTTTTTTCATTAAAATTTGAAATAAAACTTAAATATAATTATTTAATTTAAAGTTAATAAATAAATTTTAATCTATTTCTAGAAAGCAGCTAAAAGGGAACAAAAGAACACCTCATTTGATTCTGCTTCCATTATTCATGTCTCGTTATTGTTGTCATCACCATAGATTAGTGAAAGCTTGAAACATAAAAATGATTTCATTTTAAGCTTATTGCCCCCTCCCCCCTCCCATTTTTTTTGTTTTGTTCGTTCACTTTATATTAAATTGAATATAAATATTAAAGCGAAATATTATGCAGTTTGATTTTTTTAAATTTTGGAACATTTATTCGTAAGAAAAAGTAATATTAGTATTATGTAGTTCAATTTTAATTTTTTCAATGCATCCAGTCATCGAAAAAAAATATATGTGCAATATTTGGACACCTTTTGTAAAATTCCTTACTTCGCCACTACGTGGGAGATATTTAACTTACGTGGCACACTCCGTGATTCCACTCATATAGTATGAAATAATTTTTTTTATTTAAACTAAATTTGGAAGCACAAAATTTTCATTGACAAAGAGAGACAATCTTTTTCATTGAGCAGTGTAGAATTTTTTAGTTCCATTGAAAAGTTATCTCATTAAACTTTTGGAATTCTCTGCCTATCATTCAATCCTATAACAGAACACATCGATCAATGATATTTAAAGTGTAAATTCAATAGTTCATTAACAGAGATTATTCCCATAATAATTGAAGATTATTTATGTGAGCAAGACTAAATAGATAGTAGGGATGGAAAAAATCCTTTTGTCCAGAAAATTCAGTTAGTATTTGGCCAGAATGATAATTTTTCTATGTTATTTTACCTTTTAAAACAATTTTACCCTTTTAATTTTAATTTTTTTTAATTAAAAAATAAAAAAAAGATCAGTTTATTTTAAAATAAAAAGGGAAAAAGGACAAATATACCCCCAAACTATCGTAAATGGTATGCAAATACCCTTCGTCATACTTTTGGGACATTGGTGCCCCTGCCGTCCAAAAACTAGAGCATATATACCCTTTATATTAACGGACATTACACATGTCATAATCTTATCCACCGACCCGATATTTATTAAATATTGGATCGACATGTGTCCCGATTTAGTCTCCCGTTAGAGTGAAGGGTATATATGCTCTAGTTTTTTGACGGTAGGGGCACCAATGCCCCAAAAGTATGACGAAGGGTATCTGCATACCATTTACGATAGTTTGGGGGGTATATTTATCATTTTTTCCAAATAAAAAAGATATTATAATTTTTTAAAATTTCTGGTCATTTAGCACTTCCCTAGTAGGGATATATTAGTCAAATTGCACTTTTTTTTTTTTTTTTTTAAAGAATTGTGCAGAGCCATAATAAAAAAGAAATAGATGAATTATCTTTTAAGTACTTATTACTCCCCCTATTCAATAATAATTGTCCACTATACTATTTTTAGGATGTCCAACAATACTTGTCTACCTTGTTAAATCAACGGATAATTTTACACTTGGTTCCTAATTTACCCTTATCGTTAATTATAGTCATTTCTCTATTATATTTTTCAAGACATTGTATTTATTACTCTCTCTGTCCCTAATTACTTGTCTATTTTTGAATTGACACACTTATTTAGAAAACAATGATTGACATAGTGAGTTTACCATTTCACCTCTAATAATTATGAAGTGAATGAATTTAAGATTTTCAAGAAATTTTACCTTTTTCAAAATAATTAATTGAGGGTATAATATATAAAAAATATTGTTTTTTCTTTATTTATCAAAATGAACAAGTAATTAAGGACAACTAAAGAAGAAAAAGTGGACAAATAATCAGGGACAGAAGAAATATATTCAAATAGTGATATAGTATTATCCTTCTATTTATAGTTTCTTAAGAAGTTTGTAAAATTAACAGTGGACAAGTATTATTGCCCAAGGGAGGTATTAATTGATTGTTTATTTTAAATTGAGGGCGATAACTCAATTTTCATCTTGTAATTTTTTATCCTATTTTTTCTTCTTCACCTTCATTTTATTTTTCAAAACAAGGGAAAGAAATGAGAAAATGGATAAAGTGATTATAAAATAATTAATCGGACCTGATTGAGTTATTAAATATTATTTGGTATAAAATATTAGAAAATTAATAATAAAGTGTCTCGTTCATTTCAACACTTTTTAAGTTCCGACACAACGTATATTATATATATAGAAATTACTAAAATTATAAAAATAATTTATTTTTCAATATATAATTTTAAAAACATAATAATAGAGTTGCTCGAATGGTAAGCACCCCTCACTTCCAATCCAAAAATTGCGAGTTCGAGTCATCAGAGGAGCAAAATAGGTGGGAGCTTCTAGGCAGAGTAAGGAAAAAAAAAAGTTAACACAATTAATTTCTTGATTTTAAAATATAGCAATATATCTAAATTAATTAATTATATAAAATGGTTCGGGGGGGGGGGGTAATAGGACTTTAGTAAAGGTTAGGTGTGTCTCAGGGATTTTGGGCATAGGCTGGGGGGGGGGTACTTATGCATTTTCCCTTTATATTAAGTACATTAAATAAATAATTGTGGCCCATAATATGTTAGATTTGAGATCGATACATTATCGTGTGGTAGTTGCTATGTAAATTGATACATTTAGTAAAATTCGAATTTACGTATCATATCTAAAAAATTAGTGCATGATATTATTTATGTATCTTGTTTAAATTGACAAGTATTGTATTTATACTAAATACATTAAATAAGTAATTGTTGCCCATAAAATGTTAGATTTGAGATTGATACATTACTGTGTGGTAGTTGCTATGTAATTGATACATTTAGTCAAACTCATTTACATATCATATCTGAAAAATTAGTGCATGATACATTACTATCTATGTATCTCGTTTAAATTGATAAGTATTGTATTGTTACGGGATACATTAAACATTTAATTGATGCCCATAAGTTGTTTGGTTTGAGATCGATACATGTAGTATAAATTAATATTTATATATCATGCCTGTTTAATTTGACGTAGCTATGTATCATATACCAAAAAAATAATTATGAATATGATAAACAATGATTTAGTTATAAAATAGTACTGCATGATAAAGGTAACTACATATTGATTAACAAACCATTAACCGGAGAGAGAAAATATGTAAAATTCAAAATAAAGGAGTGACAAAGGTAACTGGTGATATAGTGGAGTGATTATAGGCATGATAAAAGGGAGAAAAATAGTGAAGTTGGAATGTTGAAAGTTATGTATCTGGAAACGACAAAATTTGAGGAAAAAGAGGGACTTTTGTAAAATTTTAAAGGGAAAAGGGTCAAATATGCCCATAAACTATTCGAAAACGTCTAGATATACCTCCGTTTAAAGTTTGGCTCACTCATCCCCTCGCCGTCCAACTTTTCTTCTAGATGTGCCCTTATGGGCGTTAGTTGGTCTGCTGGAAATATCCAACTCATTTTACTTTTTTTTAAATGCCAAATGGAATTACCACGTCATTTTTACATTATCACGTGACATTTATATTAAAAGGGAAAGGGGTCGATTATGCCCCTAAACTATCCGATCCACTTTTAACACACCTATCCGACCCATAACAAAGGATTCAATTATGCCCCTAATCCGACCCATAAACCAACCCCTCTTTTAAATAACAAATATCATATCCCTTCTTCGTTACCATCAAAATCGCAGATTTCATTTCAAAGCTAGGGTTCTTGAGAGCCCTCCCCCCATCGATTTCATTTCGAGAAGCTATGGACTAGAACACTCTTTTATTGTCGTGCGAGCTTCTCAAAATGAAATTGATGGGTGAAGGGCTCTCAAGAACCCTAGCTTTGAAATGACAATAATATTAATCATTCATCTTGTTCACAAGTAAAATTACCCTTCTATTTATAGTTTCTTAGGAAGTGTGCAAAGTCAATAGTGGACAACTATTATTACACATAAGAGGTATTAGTTGATTGTTTATTTTAAATTGAAGGCGAGACAATTTTCATCTTGTAATTTTTTATTATATTTTTCTTCTTCACCTCCATTTTTTTTTCAAAACAAGAGAAAGAAATGAGAAAATGGATAAAGTGATTATAAATAATTAATCGGACCATTCAATTGAGTTATTAAAAATTATTTTGGTAGAAAATTTATAATAAAGGATGACGAAAGACTTAGAGAATTTTGGAAGAAGGTTTTTGTATTGCTTGGAGAATGCTTACAACTTGCTTGATTGGTTGCTTCAAGATTGGATGCGTTGCAAATGAATGACACCTCTATTTATACTACAACCTAGGGGCTAAAGTGTAATTAATATTTATTTTACAAGTCCCTAAAGTATTTACACAATGGTCCCTCTCTAGAATTCTCTACACATTCTAGGATTTTCCAAAGCTTTCCAAGAAAAATCTAAAGAGTTCTAGAGTTCTCTGCCACCCTCTCCTTAACTCTAGACTCTTCCGCCCCTATCCGGATGCAAAATTTGATTGCGAAGTGGCGGGACGTGACACTCTCCCCCACCTATTAATGCGACGACCAATAGTCCATTGACTCGACCAAGACCCTCGTGCAACTCTCTCAGCTTCTTCCTTATCTCTTCTAGGTTGGCTTTATGATCTTCCTCTTTCCTAGGAGGCAAGCGCCTTGGCGGCTTCTTTGGCATCACGACACTGTTCTCTTTTAGAACCTCTTCGTGCGTGGTGACAGGGACCCTTTTGTACCATTGTCTTCTTTCGAACTTGCAATGTTGTCTATAAACGTTGGCTCCTTCTTCTTTGGGCCTCTTATGAGCTGCATGGCTGTTAGACGGACTTGTCCTTCCGTCTTCGGTACTTTAACCAGGGGCACCATACATGATCCTCCTTGCTCCATGACTAGAAGTCGTTGGAGGTAAGGGTCGATCACCGTGTGACACTCTTCGAAGAACTCTTGCCTTAGAATGATATCGAAGAGGTCTAAATGAGTGACAGTGAAATTGGTCTTACCTTTCCACTGGCCCAGGGTGATGCTTACTCCATGTGCGACTTTACACACGGGAGTTGGTGGTGCATTGACCTTCCTGAGTTGGGCGTTACTTGGACTGTAGCTCAGCCCCAACCTCTCTGCCGCCGTCTTGGTCATGATGTTTGCCTCGGCCCCGAAGTCTACCATGGCACGAGTTGGTCGTCCATTAATGGAGATGCCTACATACTGTGTGCTGAAGTCTCTCGATTTGTCCGTCTACTTGGCAATAGCACCGCATAGTCCCACCATGCCTAACTGTGTCGAGCCCTCGTCCGGCCCTTGCTCTTGTGCGTCCTTCTCCTTTCGCTCGCGTAGGATAGCACCAAGGCTCTTCATTTCAGGGCACTTTGCATAGCCATGTGACCCACCACATATGTAGCCACCACTTCTTTTGGCAGTTTCTGCCTTTTTCTCCGTGTCGCCATGACGTCCAGACTTCTTGCCATCAGACTTACAGGTATCATGATTCTTGGGATGTGGTCGCCGCTCCTCGACTTTGCCACGATCTCCCCCACCATCGTCATGACTACCTACTTCCTCTCCTCCAGCTCTATCGGGCTTCTCATGCCTGAAGTCTGTCAAAGCTTCAACCTGTGTGATGGCTTCATCTACTGTCCTGACCTGCCGACGTTCCAACTCCGTTCTGGACCAATTTTGTAGCCCATCCATGAAGTGGAACAACATATCATCATCCGTGAGGTTAGGAATTTGAAGCGTGAGGGTGGTGAATTCCTGCACATATACGCGTACGCTGTCCGTTTACTTCAACTCCCTAAACTTGCGCTTTGCCTCATAGATGAAGTTGTAAGAGAAGAAGGATTTCTTGAACTCTTCCCGGAATTACTCCCAGGTGGTGATGGTGCACGTCTCCTTCCCTATCTCGGCCTCCTTGCGCCTCCACCATAGCATGGCCATCTCCGAAAGATACAACACAACGGTGTTGATCTTACTCTCGTCGCTCTTCAACCTGTTGCACTTGAAGTAATTTTCTAAATGTCATAAGAAGTTCTCCACCTCTTGAGCGTCACGAACGCCTTTGAATATAGGTGGCTTGAGAGCCTCGACCTTGGCCTCCCTATCACGGTCAAGCGACGATGATCCTCCAACTTCCACGTCCTCCTTAAGTGCTTTCATTTTGGCCCTCATGGTCTCAATCGTGCTCAACGCCTCCATGAGACAACACTCCAAGAAAGTGATAGCCTCCTTCATCTCGAACTCGGCACGTTGGCGTCCTTCCAACTCCTTGCGGATGTTGTCAGTCTTCTCAAATGTGAAGTCCTCGAGGGTCTTGAACTTGCTATCAGCCACATTCAAACGCCGGCGTAATATCTCCATGGCCTGCCTCGCCGTTTCAACCCTTGAGATCCACTCCTCTCCAGGTGTGACGTCAATGGGCTCCTCGCCACGATCATCGTCACTTGCTTCGGTGGTCGAATGTGGGTGAGATATTAGCACCTCGCTTGGTGTGGGGTCGAGCAATATTCCCTCACTACTCTTTTGGTGCTTCTTTCCGTTGCAATTTTTCTTTCCACTAACCGGACGTACGTTAGTGGTGCTAGCGGCATTTATGTCTTATTCGGTTGCCATTCCCTTAGTGCAAACCTCACTCTGATACCACATTGTCACTAACTTAGAGTCTTACTAATGTTCCGTGCGACACTTGACAACTTACTCACGAATCTTTCACGATCTTGTAAGCTCCAGTAAGCCCTTTGAAACTAAGATTGCTAACAGAATGTAGGAAAGACTTAGAGAATTTTGGAAGAGGGTTTTTGTATTGCTTGGAGAATACTTACAACTTGCTTGATTGGTTACTTCAAGCTTGGATGCCTTGCAAATGAATGACATCACTATTTATATTACAATCTAATGGCTAAAGTGTAATTAATATTTACTTTACAATTCCCTAAAGTATTTACACAATGGTCCCTCTCTAGAATTCTCTACACATTCTAGGATTTTCCAAAGCTTTCCAAGAAAAGTCTAAAGAGTTCTAGAGTTCTCCGCAAGCCTCTCTTAACTCTAGACTCTTTCGCCCTTATCCGAATGCAAATTTGACTGCAAAGTGGCGGGACGTGACAAGATGCTAAGAGCAGACAACTCTTCGTCATCATGTCTGCTTGTTTGGAAGTTAGATTTGTCTTTTCCTTTCTCTGATTCTCCAAGCAGTGCTTATCCTTGTCTAAATTTAGAGGGTTTCACGGTATGAAGAACCATTAAAGCTTCAATAACGATTTCTCCTCTTTCCCATCACTCTTTTTGAACGAACTTACTGGAGATTTTGTTCACGTTTCCTATTTTAGCCGATCTATCTGACCTATCTATACTTTGTGAGTTCTCTTTTCCCATTTCTACTCGATATTGTTTCTTCGGCGAATTTCATTAGTAGTGACTTCGAGTTCTCTTTCCATGGTATTGGATGCAATTTCTTCTGGGGATTTCAGAAGGAAATGATTGTTCTGAGATTTTTCCTTCGGCTGTTAGTTTACTTGTAATTTTGGATCTGTAGTGTTGGTCGTGGATTCTAAACGAACTCCTAAACTTCAGCTCTTACATTTCGCTTATGCGAAATCATCAAGAAATTAAATTTTATATCTTCAGGAATCAGCCTCTATGTCGTGGTTCTCTCTGATTAACATAAATAGAAAGTCGGTTAATAGATTTGTATGTGAGTGATAAATTCTCCATTTCCAAAACAGAGAAGGTAAGTAGAACCAAAGACTTAAGCAACTGTTGCAGCACAGACTTGAAGGTCGATATAAAATATGCTCTCTCAACTAAGAACTATATTCTGGTTTTGAGCTTTTCGATATATGTGTCAAGTCAAATTAAGGTATTTACGTTGAGGCAAACGACTAAGAATCATTTTCCCATTAAAATGTGCAGATATAATGTTTAACATGACCAAATGAAAATTGTTAACCTACTCTTCTGTCGTGATGTTGCTTTCACAAGTTTCTTTACTTGTGGTGGTCTGAAAATTCTTGCACGATATTCTTTGATTATCTAATACAATATTCTTCTTATTTTACAATCTGAATTTGTTGGCCTAATTAAATATGTTTCCTGTTATAGGTGTGTCGAGGGATAAAAAAGTCATCTCTCCAACGTCATCCTCACAAGAAAAGGCATCCCAATATTCAATGGATAAAGCCTGCATTATTAATAATAGGCGACGCAGCATATATAAACAACTCTCATCGGATAAAAAAGAAGCGCTTCTTCTACAACGAAGGACGAGATATCAACAATTGAGCAGCAAAAATGTCCTCGGTGGTTCTCTTACTCCACTACCTAATGCTCAGCTTCAATTCACTGGACAGAAAGGTGTTACTATATATTAGAGACATATCGCCTCACCCTGAAATAGGTTTGCTGAATATACTGCATAACTGCATGATGCTTTATATCTGACTAAGTGTAGTTGTGATTTATTGATGGTTATTACACCGTTGTTTGTGCTCTAGGCAACACATCTCGCATTGATACTTCTACAGCTGTATCGGGCAAAGGAAAAGATATGACTGGTTGCCTATCCATCTTTGAAGTAGGTACGTCACATCAACATATTGTTGATATTCACTTTTTTGAAGAATTTTTTTTTAATGTCTTGATTACAACTGTTGCTACAATAGGCTCAACATCGGTTGCACCCGTTAACAACGCAACCCAATAGCAATCACTATCACTACCAAATGTTTGTCTATTCCCTTTTCCCATTTACACAAAAGTCAGGATTTAACAAAAATCTTATTCTATTTTCATTCAGATCATCTTAACTTTAGGTTCTACATCACTTGCCCATCAACAATATGATCCAAAGGCAATGACTGACAAAAAGAATGGTTCGTCTTTGTAAAAACTTATAGTTATCCTGATTGGTTAGATGTTCCTCCAGCTTAGCTTTTCTTCTAGCTTATACCCCACTCCCTTGCAATTAATTTACTCAGGTAATAGGTTAAGAAGTATATATTGTTGCAATATTAAACAACTCCCCAACAATCCAAGCATTTTAAAGAAAATGCCCAAAAAGATTTCAATATGAGTCAACAAGATTTTGCTGCAGTAATGACACAGTTAAATTGGCATCACATGAAATGCCTACAGAACTACTAAATCTCTTGTTAGGAGACACTGATGAATGCAAATATTTCCGTACCTACATTAGAATGTACAATAACATGTTTGCATTTACTTCTCTTGGAGTAAAATATGACAAAGAGCTGGGAAAAAGATACTATGGTATCTACACCTTTAGAGTTAAGGACAAATGTATCATTTCATTGATGATTTATTACCTTCAAATCAACAACAAAAGAAATCTACAATTATATTTCTATGATGATGACACTGAAATGTTAAATCGTATGGCTTCTTCCAGTAATGTTGATCAATCACTTGTTCAAAAATTAATGAATATATTAAAGATAAATCCTTATTGTATCTTTCTAAAATCTCTAATGCAAGTTCCGAAAGTACCAAACTTGTATGTTGCACTCAACCGTGGCTCTAGGCTAAATCAACAAGTTTATAACCTACCGACAATCTAAGAAATAGCGTCAATATGGTTAGACCAACAACCAAACAATAGTCGCTCTACACCACATGTTCAAATTTATCCTTGTAGCAACACCAATCAATTAGTCAATTATTACTATGGTTGGTATGATCCTTTACAGTATTCATTGTTATTTCCTTATGGTCAAAATGGTTGGCGTTGCGGAATTAAAAGAGTTGAACTGACTTGCAAGAAAAAAATTGATCTCAATGTGAAAATGAATAACTTCCAAGTTTATCAAATATGTTTTATATTGATGGATTGCTTGATATAGAAGCTAAAGTACTACAAAAAGGAAAACGAAAAAGAGATGACATCTCTTGTCGTGAATACTATTGTTATAAATTTCAAATGAGATATAATGAAATAAATGGAGTATTACATTCAAGAAGACTTTTCCAACAATACTCAGTTGACAAATTCATAAAAATTGAAACTCAAAGACTAGATTTTGTCTCATGTAATCAAGATTTATTCCGGACTTATCCATTACAAGGATTTATTGATTTTCTTAGACATGGTGACAGAGATGCTTCAAAAGTAGAAAAACAAACGTTTCTTCCCGTAAGCTTTACAGGAGATCCTAGAGATATGCGTCAGCGTTATATGGATGCTTTTACCTTAGTTCAACATTTCAAATAACCTGATATATTTTTTTCTATGACTTGTAATCCTTCTTGGCCAGAAATAGAAGAATATTTACTCTCAACGGATGAAGCTCAGAATAGACCTGATTTGATTTACCGAGTATTCAAAGCAAAAGTTGAAGAGCTAAACATAGATATATTAAAAAAAACATATTTGGAAAAGTTGTTGCATTTATGTACATTATTGAGTTTCAAAAATGAGGCCTTCCACATGCTCATTTTCTTCTAATTCTTAGTGATGATTTCAAGTTAATTACTCCCGAATCATATGATCAGGTTGTTTCTGCCGAGTTTACTGATATAAATGAAAATCCTTACTTACATAAACTTGTTAAAAAACATATGATGCATGGTCCTTGTGGTTATTTAAATCCTACAAATTCATGTATGAAGAAACAAAAGATTTTGCAAATTCAGGTACCCTAAGAATTTTGCTGACAAAACAACAAAAGGAAAAAATTCATATGCAATCTATAGAAGAAGAAATGCAGGCAAGCGTGTTGAGATTAGAAAACAACTTCTTGACAATTTAATTGTCATATCAATGTCGAAGTATGTTCTGATATAAAGGTTGTCAAATATATCTATAAATATATCTGTAAAGGACATGATAAAATCTCTTTTTCTATACGGGAGGATGATACAAATGTTGAAATAGATGAAATAAAAGAATATCAATCTGCTAGATGGGTATCTGCACCAGAAGTTGTATGGCGTTTATTTGCTTTCCCTAATAGAGAAATGAGTCCATCTGTTTATCATCTTCAACTGCACCTCAAAAACCAACTATTTGTTTCTTTTAAAACAGCTGATAACATAGACAAAATTATGAGTAACCCCATGATTAAGAAAACAATGTTGACATAATTTTTCCTAATGAATAGAACAAACGAATATGCTAAACAACTCAATTTATTATATAAAGAATTTCTGCAATATTTTGTGTGGTCAAAATCATACAAAATATGGACATGAGACAACGAGGTCAAGCTATTGGTCGTCTTGTAACATGTCATCCAACATAAGGAGATAGATATTATCTTAGACTTCTACTAATGAATGTAAGATCCTCTGAGTCATACCAAGATCTTCGAAAAATAGATGGAAAATACTATGACACATTTAGAGAATCCGCAGAAAAAAGAGGATTGTTGCATCATAATAACAACTTGGTCGAATGTATGACTGAGGTTGTATGTTATCAAATGCCTTATATCTTACGACATCTATTTGCTACAATATTAGTATATTGCAATCCTGATAATTCAAAAGAACTATGGGAACAATTTGAAGAGTCAATGTCTGAAGACTTCAATAAATTATCAAACATGGATCTAAAAAAAACCAGTCATTCAGTTTTGAACCATATTAATGATATATTACATAACATGGGACATGATATCAATGAGTATAGATTGATTTCTGAAAATGTTGTGAGTTCAAGAGTAGAGTCAGAAGCAAAAATGTTAATTTTGAAAGGAATATAGTTGTTACTGAAGAAGATCTTCTATTATATAAAAAATTGAATACCGAACAAAAAATAGCATATGATACTATCCTTCAAAGAGTATTTACTAACGAATTAGGTCCTTTTTTCATTGATGGTCCAGGAGGAAGTGGTAATACATTTTTGTACCGTGCTTTATTAGCCACTGTAAGATCTAAAGGTTTAATAGTTTTGGCGACAACAACTTCTGGTGTTGCGGCATCAATACTTCCCGGATGACGAACAACCCATTCATGTTTCAAAATTCTAATTAATATTGATGAGCAGTTCTCATGTAACATCAGTAAGCAAAGCTCTCTCGCCTTTTTATTTCGTGATGCAAAATTAATTGTATGGGATGAGGTATCAATGTCAAAAAAAAATATGATTGAAGCTTTTGATTTGCTTATGAAAGACCTAACTGAAACAGATATACTCTTTGGTGGAAAAGTCATATTGTTTGGAGGTGATTTTAGACAAACGCTTCCTGTTGTATGAAGTGGAAGAAAGGAAGACTTTCAGAAACAGAAAATATGCGTGCAAGGACTGATCCTGTTTTTTGTGAATATCTTATGAGAATTGGGAATGAAAAAGAAAAAATAAATATTAATAACAAAATAGAAATCCCAAAGCAGTTCCTCATTCCCTTTACTACTGAAAAATAGTCACTAGATCTTTTGTTCAAAATGATATATCCGAATTTACATACATCTTTCAATGACTTTTTTTTTTATGACATCTCGTGTTATCTTGTCTACAAAGAACAACTTTGTTGATGAGCTAAATGATAGACTCATAACTCAATTTCCAACAGTTGCTAAAATATTCATCGCTGCTGATGAGACTATTGAACCGAATGATCAACCTCAATTTGATGATTTCTTACACACTCTAAATCTTCCTGGCTTACCTCCGTACAGATTAATGTTGAAGCAAAACTGCCTTGTTATATTATTGCAAAATTTAAATCCTTCTGAAGGATTATGTAACGGTACACGATTGGTGTGCTGTGATTTCAAAACACTTGTTATAAGTTATAAAATTGCAAGTGGTGACTTCAGAGATAAACACATATTTATTCCAAGAATACCATTACTATCATCAGAGGATGAGAAAATACATGTTCCTTTTAAAAGAACACAGTTTTCTATACGTCTATGTTTTGCAATGACTATAAATAAAGCACAGGGACAAACATTAGATTATGTTGGTATCTATTTACGTGAACTAGTTTTTTCCCATGGTCAATTATATGTTGCTTTATCAAGAGCAAAAAGTTCAAACTGTATAAAAATATTGATTCGACCTCCTACTGCAGATAATGATGATGATCAATCAACTTGTAATGTAGTGTACAATGAGATCATTCAAACAGCTTTGTTATGAACATATTTCAGATATCTCGCCAATTGACTAAGATGTGCCAACATTTATGCAACTACTGCACAAAATAGATACAATATGTTGATTTATGATACAGGCTTATTATGTGAGCCATTCAATATGTTCTTCATATGCCCTATTTTAGAAATTATCAATGTCTGATTATATAACTATTGTTCAAATTCTTTTTCCTGATAACTCATGCTTCTTCTTACACTGGTTGTAGACTACCATGCAACACAAACAAAGTGATAAACCTACTACTTACTCATGCAAAACAAATGATACTGCATTAAGACTACACTATTAGTGCCCGCTGCAGGCGCCATTGTCCTAATGCAAAACCACAACTTGCCCTGCTACCTCAAAAAGGTTTTCATTATTATTAATTTAATACTAACCGTCACTTAAACTCATATTTTTTAACTTTTCCTAATACCATTACTTATATTACATTTCAAGTTATAGCTTCTTATTTCTGTTTTATGTATCTCAGTTCGACTACATGTTCTGACACCCAGTAACCATCCACAACATCTACAGTAATAAGAAGACACTCAATAATTTTACTTTTCGTTTATCATGTTTCAATAGGCTTGGTATCTTTGTGATCCACAAGCCGAGAAAGTGCTCCAGACCATTCGAACAGCGGGAGTAAAGTTGGTTGTACTGTCAAATTTTGACACCCAATTGAAACCAGTGTTAGAAACTGTGAGTTGTAATCATTGGTCAGCTAAGGTAATGTATTTGTTGTCTCTCTTGTTGCTTCCATTTCATACTTTCTGACTCAACAATTGATATTCTTTTTGGATTTTCAGAGGTTAAATAGCAGATGACATACTTTTCAGGTAACCAACCATATGGACTTAGATAACAGCTAATGAAAGACTCAGATTAGGATAAAAGATTAATCAGGTAGTTGAAAGATGTTTCACTTATTCTTCTGTGCCAGTAATCATAATACTACTGCGTAGTTTCTTGTTATTTGATTTTCTTATACTTTGCTTACCATCTTATTTTGTTGTAGTTATTGTTACATTTTACGAACATGCAAATTCTGCCGGCCAACAAACACCATCATCTTCACACCTCTGCTCTCTCTTTCTCTTCTCTTGTCGTCAGCCTTGCACTTTGGTGGAGTTCACATCTCCATTCCTTCACTATACTTCTACTATTTCACTCTGCAATCCTTTTGTAATTCATTTGTATGCAAGATTTTTTTAAGGTTCCTTTGGCTTTTCCATTTTTCCCTTTGTTTCAGCTCCTCTTCTTCTTGACTTTGGGTTCCTCTGTATTTTGAGCTTTCTTAACTTACCTCTTTTTGCTGTTTCTAAGCTTTATCCTATCTCCGCAACCGTCTTGTAATAAGATTCTGACTTGGAGATTTAAGGTGCCTTCGATTTTTCCCGCAATATTATATCTTTATACATTCCATGGTTTATAATGGAGATTGATAAACTAAATTTTCTATAGAAATATAAGTTGGAATGATAAGTTTAGCTATCTAGGACCAATAAACATTCTAATTTGTCATCCTCAATCTGTAAAGATATCTACTTTTAGATGTAGTTTACTTTTTTTTCATAGTTATATCCATATAGTTCCTGTGAGCCATTGTAAATCTCATGCTTATGTTATAATGATGCTCTTTCTTTTATTTATTTCCCCCTATTCTGTAATATTGTTTCCAATTTTACTCAATGCATAGTAGAAAAGTTTACTAATTTGTTACTTATTCAATGTTTGTAATTTCTTAGCTAACTTTCAACAGAGTATCCTTAAAAAATGATGTTCCAACACTGGTGCAACAACATCTTTTGAGAATTCGAGCATATATCATCGTTTCCCCTTCTTCAGGAACTTTTTTGGATTCTTTCAATTTTCTGACTCCTTTGTCATTAATCATTTTTCCAGTGAGAGTATTAAAATTAGGCATTTCAAGTGAATTATTTGACTTCACAAACCACCTTGCTTACTGTAAAGGTTGTCAAATGGTGGGATGACAAAGATGATATTCTGGTACAACACCGATTATATTGGATAATTGCACAGCTGCGACAATTTGCAGATGGAAAATGCAATCTACTTCCGACAGTATAAAGTAATCATATGACTCATAGCTTTGGTTCATTACATGCTTCATTGACGTGTTACGAAGTATTGCTCATTTTTTCTATTGGGAAAATGGTTTGCTAATATGCATGTGGTTTGATCCTATAGTAGTACATTTCTGTACTGTGTAGTTTAGTTTGTATGAGGGTTAAAGAGTTAGAGGCTTCATTTTCCCATATAGGCAACTATAAGCTCATTTTACACATGTTTGTTTCTTATGATTTCCTTGCAGATCTATGACCATCTTGGAAATAACAAACTTTGAAACTAAACTGGTTATATCTATCAAGGAAAGGACTGATAAGAGTACATCCTCTACGTAACTAGCATTTGCAGTGAAAAATTCAATATACATATTTATGCTCTTGCCAAATCAGGAAGTCAAAAACTTGAGCCATAAAACAGTCTCCTACAAAAATGCAAGATAAAGTTGTATACAATTGACTCCATTAAGGTAGTTCATGAAGATGTGTATATGATAACTGTCAAGTGTTGTTTTCGTTTCATGAAATTCACTTATACGGTCGTGTATTTTTCATTAGTTGTATACAAAAAGAATTTCACTATAGCTTCGTTTTCCTCCAACTTTGCTCCTTTATATCCATTTTATTCACTATTCACGGGCGTCATCTATCTAGTATATATATTAGTATATATATGAGAGGCTAAGGTCAACATGCATGCTTCTCTAGCCAGGGGCAATATACTAATTTACCTAAATGTCATGTAATATATGATTGTACTTAATTGCTTTGTTGTTGCACTTTCTTATTTATTGGACATAAGAGCCTGTTGGGTACATAGCAAGAGTAAATTGGAAATGGGAGTGAAGATGGGAAAAAACGGAAATTGAAAAGTTGGGAACTTGAAAAGTCTTCTCATTCTTTAGTAAAAAGGCATTTCTCTCTCATTAATGGTGGAAAGAAAAATAAAAGAGTTTAAATAGAGAAACACTTCTATTAATTGTTAAAAGGGTTGGAAAGAGGGACCCCCCTCGCGCCGTCGTTGTCGCTCGCTCGGCTTTGGCTTTGGAAAACGATCGAGAGATTATTTTGGTACAAAGTTTGTTTTATTTATTTATTTAATTAATTAAATTAAATGACCAAAAATTTTAGGAACAACTATGACCGTTTGAAAAGTTGCAAACTTTCAAGAATGGTCGTGTGGATTCTGAAAGGTTGCAACCTTTCGAAACCAGTTCCTTTTGGCTATAAATACCATTGATTCTTTAGATTTTTTCCTTACGAATTTTTCTGATTTCTTCTGAACAAAGTTTCTTCGTGTACTTACTGTCATTGAGTAGTTCGCTAACACTAGTGTTTTGGGTATCAATACATTGGTGATTGAGATCATTCTATTCTGGGAGGACATATTCCAAACCAAACCTCGGATACTAGAGGGAAATAATTTCCTTAACGGGACACTGTGCATTTAGTGGGCTTGATCTTTTTCCGTTCTGTCTTTTCCAGATTCTGGTGAGTTTTACAGATTTTAGTTGTTGTGAATTAATTTATGTTCTTCTGTTCCTACTGGTTCATTAAACTTTGGTAACTTCGTGTTTCTGTAAAGTTTGTTGAAATCAGTAATTCTGTTTTAAACACAGATTGGGCAACAATACAATCTTAAGGAAATTAATATTTTATTTTAATATGTGTTTCTGGTGGAGACAAAAACCTTCGTGGTTTTATACTCCTATTAAGTCTGCAATTTTAAGTTATTGCTTACTAAGTCTGTATCGATTTTTGTTTATCAGAAATGGCAAACAATAATGTTACGATGGTTGTTGCTGCACCAACCCAAACTGTTGTACCACCAGCAGAGAAACCGGAAAAGTTCTCAGGTGTGAATTTCAAAGGATGGCAACAACGGATATTTTTCTGACTTACCACTCTTGGTCTACATAAATTTACGAGTGAAGAAACTCCGGTGCCTGCTGCTGAAATGTCAGACAGAGAAAAATCCATGATTATTGAAGCATGGAAACAGGCAGACTTCCTATGTAAGGGCTACATTTTTAGTGCTTTAGAGGATGAGTTATATAATGTCTATAGTGTAATGACAAGTTCGAAAGAATTGTGGGATGCACTTGACAAGAAATATAAGACAGAAGATGCATGCTTGAAAAGGTTTATGGTTGCAAAGTTTTTAGACTATAAAATGACAGATAGTAAAACTGTTGGATCACAAGTGCAGGAACTTCAACTTATTTTCCATGATCTGATTGCTGAAGCTATGGTAGTAAATGAAGCTTTTCAAGTGGTTGTAATGATCGAGAAGTTACCTCCTTCGTGGAACGACTGCAACAATTATCTAAAGCACAAGCGTAAGGAAATGAAGCTTGAAGATCTTGTGATTCGGCTCAAGATTGAGGAAGATAACAAAACCGCCGAAAAGAAGTCTCGTAAGAGTTTGACAATAGTTGGAGTTAATATTGTTGAAAAGTTTCTAGCAAAGACAAGAAGAGAAAGAAGTCCAATAGACAAAAGTCATAACAGGCCAAGAAGAAATTCAAGGGCAATTGTTACAATTGTGGTAAGGCTGGTCATAAGTCTTCTGACTGTCGTGCTACAAGAAAGGACAAAGGCAAAGGCAAAAGTCAAACAAACATCGTGGAATATATGGAAGATGCAGATGACCTGTGTGTAATAATCTCGGAGTGTAACTTAGTTGGAAATCCCAAGGAGTGGTTTCTAGACTCAGGTTCCACTCAACATATTTGCTCTGCGAAAGAAACCTTTGCAATATACACTCCTGCTGAGTTCGATGAAGATTTGTTCATGGGAAACACATCAACAATGAGGATTGCAGGAACTCTAAAAGTAATGTTGAAAATGGCATCCAGCAAGGTGTTGACTTTGAACAACGTTCTGCATGTCCCTACTATAAGAAAGAATTTAGTTTCTGATGCACTGCTCGTTAAGAACGGGTTTAAGTGTGTCCTAGTTAGACACAAAGCTATAATAAGTAAGAATGAGACGTTCTTAGGAAAGGGCTACCTCAATGAGGGCCTTTTCAAACTGAATGTAATGGTTGTTGACAGTATTAATAAGAATTATGCTTCTGTTTACTTATTGGAGTCAAAAAATTTATGGCATGCCCATTTGGGACATGTAAATTACAAAGCCTTGCGAAAATTGATTACTTTAGAAGTATTGCCTGATTTCAAATGTGATAAATTGAAATGTGAAATTTATGTGGAAAGTAAGTTTGTTAAACATCCTTACAAGTCTGTTGACAGGAATTCAAACCCTTTAGACTTAATTCGCACAAATATATGCGATATGAAGTCGACACCATCTCGTGGTGGGAAAAAGTATTTTATAACTTTTATTGACGATTGCACTCGAATTTGTTATGTATATCTGCTTAATAGTAAGGATAAAACAATTGATGCATTTAAGCAATACAAAAATGAAGTGGAAAACCAATTGAATCTAGAGATAAAAATGATTCGGAGTGATATGGGTGGAGAATATGAATCTCCTTTTGCTGAGATATGTTTGAAATATGGTATTATTCATCAAACTACTGCATCATATACACCACAGTCAAATGGTTTGGCTGAACGGAAGAACAGAACATTAAAGGAAATGTTGAATGCCTTGATAATCAGTTTTGGTTCACTGTGAAATCTATGGGGGGAAGCTATCCTTACGGCAAACAAGATACTCAATAGGGTACCCCGTAGCAAAACGCAATCGATTTCATATGAGTTATGGAAAGGAAGAAAATCCAACTTGAAATATTTCAAAGTGTGGGGGTGTCTAGCCAATGTAGAGGTTCCATTAGTCAAGAGGGTGAAAATTGGACCCAAAACAGTGGATTATGTATTTATCGGATATGTTGTAAACAGTAAGGCCTATCAATTTTTAGTTCACAAATTTGATAATTCTGAAATTCTTGTGAATACGGTAATTGAGACAGATAACGCTGAGTTCTTTGAACACATTTATCCGTATAAAACTGAATGTGAGTCGACAAGTGAAAGACCTAAACGACCACGGGAAGAATCAATGGAAAATACACAACCTAATGAGGATCCTAGGAGTAGTAATCGCCAACGGAAATCCACTTCTTTCGGACCAAATTTTGTGGCATTTTTGCTTGAAAATGAGCCTCTAAAATTTAAAGCAGCTATGTCTTCATCTGAGTCAATCTATTGGAAAGAAGCAGTCAATAGTGAGATCGAATAAATTTTAAGTAACCATACTGGGGAATTGGCTGATATTTCTCCAGGAAATAAACCTTTAGGATCAAAATGGATCTTTAAAAGGAAAATGAAAGTCAATGGGACTATTGACAAATATAAGGCTAGACTTGTAGTCAAAGGATACAGACAAAAGGAAGGCCTGGACTACTTTGATACATACTCTCCAGTAACAAGGATAACATCAATTAGGATGTTAATAGCACTAGCGGCAATGCATGATATTAAAATCCACCAAATGGATGTAAAGACAGCATTCTTAAATGGAGAGTTGGAGGAAGAAATTTACATGAAATAACCTGAAGGGTTTGTGGTTCTTGGTCAAGAAGAGAAAGTGTGCAGACTTATAAAGTTGCTTTATGGACTCAAGCAAGCACCCAAACAATGGCATGCTAAATTTGACCAAACAATGTTGGCAAATGGATTCAAGATTAACGAATGTGATAAGTGTGTTTACATAAAAAAATGTTCCGAATCATGAAGTCATTGTTTGTCTGTTTGTTGATGACATGTTAATAATGAGTAAAGATATTGACGATATAAATGCTACTAAGCGCATGTTGTCCAGCAAGTTCGATATGAAGGACTAAGAAGTTGCTGATTTGATATTAGGGATCAAGATTCTCAAAACTCCTCAGGGATTAGCATTATCTCAATCTCATTATATTGAAAGAGTATTGGATAAGTTCAAGTACTTGAATTTCATTGTTGTCAAAACTCCAATTGATTTAAGCTTTACATTTCAAAAGAATGAAGGTGAAAGTGACTCTCAATTGGAATACGCCAGAGTGTTGGGAAGTTTAATATATATTATGAATTGTACGCGACCAGATATAACATGTGCTATTAGCAAACTGAGTCGGTTCACTAGTAATCCGAATCAAACTCACTAGATGGCAATGAAACGTGTGTTGGGGTATCTGAAACATACACAACACTATGCTTTGCATTATAATAAATATCTTGCTGTGATTGAAGGATATAGTGATGCAAATTGGATCACCGGGTCAAATGAAGTAAAATCCACAAGTGGTTATGTGTTTACACTTGGTGGAGGAGCAGTCTCTTGGAAATCGTCCAAACAGACATGTATCGCTCGCTCCACAATGGAATCTGAATTTATTGCTTTAGATAAGGCTGGTGAAGAAGCTGAATGGCTTAGGAATTTCTTAGAGGATATTCCATTCTGGCCCAAACCTGTGGGACCTATTTGCATACATTGTGATAGTCAAACAACAATAGGTAGGGCAGGGAGCATCATATACAACGAGAAGTCTCATTATATACGACGGAGACATAACATCGTAAGACAACTGCTCTCTAGTGGAATTATCACAATTGACTATGTGAAGTCAAGCGATAATATGTCAAATCCACTAACGAAAGGCCTAGTGAGAGAGGCAGTTGAAAGATCATCTAAGGGAATGGGTTTACGACTTAGGACAAGTCAACATGGTGGTAACTCTATCTAGCAGACTGGAGATCCCAAGAGCTAGATTCAAGGAGAAAAATAAAGTTGTGACTGACGGTTCAACATTGTCAATCAACTCAATCCATTCTCCTGATGAAGACAATGTTCAGGAACAAGGTTGAGACTTTAAGGCTTGTTAATGAGTTAATAAAGCTTAAAGTTTTTAATGATTTGCTCAGTTTGACAAATTTGACCAAATAGTGTATCCACGAGATGACACGGTTAGAAATCACCTATGTGAGTGTAAAGTGTAAGCCGCTTCAAAGAGAATATTATGTCAAAAGCCTATTCTCTATAAACTCATGAAACTAGGAGGTGTTCATGGCTAAAACGAACACAACCGTAAGAACCATAAACTGTAAAGGGTTAATTGTGTGATATATGATTGTCTAGGTATACACCAAAGCTCGACGGTTCAAAGATATCGCATCTACAGATTGACCGAGTATATCCGACATATGTTCACTACGGAAAGTCCAAGGGGAAGCCTACTTATCCAGATGCAATTGATCTTTGCTTGTAAAGTACACACTCGTTCGTGCATTCCATATGTTATAATCATTCCCCATTCATGTGGGGGATTGTTGGGTACATAGCAAGAGTAAATGGGAAATAGAGAGAAGATGGGAAAAAAAGGAAATTGAAAAGTTGGGAACTTGAAAAGTTCTCTTATGCTTTAGTAAAAAGTCATTTCTCCCTCATCAGTGGTGGAAAGAAAAATAGAAGAGTTTAAATAGAGAAACACTTCTATTAATTGTTAAAAAGGGTTGGAAAGAGGGACCCCCCTCGCGCCGTCGTCTTCGCTCGCTCGGCTCAGCTCAGCTCAACTTTGGCTTTGGCTTTGGCTTTGGAAAATGATCGATCGAGAGATTATTTTTGGACAAAGTTTGTTTTAATTATTTATTTAATTAATTAAATTAAATTAAATGGCCAAAACGTTTCAATTAATTAGTTAATTAACCGAAACGTTCCGACCCGACTCGGATCCGTGCGTGACCCATTTTATTTAAACTTTCCCATTTTATTTGAATTTTCCGCCGTTGGAAATGACTGTTCTGAAAGGTTGCAACTTTCAGGAACAGCCATGACCGTTTGAAAGGTTGCAAACTTTCAAGAATGGTCGTGTGGGTTCTGAAAGGTTGCAACCTTTCAGACCCAGTTTCTCTTGGCTATAAATACCATTGATTCTTCAGATTTTTTCCTTACAAATTTTTCTTATTTCTTCTTCTTCTTCTGCACAAAGTTTCTTCGTGTATTTTACTGTCATTGAGTGGTTTGCTGACATCAGCGTTTTGGGTATCAATACATTGGTGATTAAGATCATTCTATCATGGGAGAACATATTCCAAATCAAACCTCAGATACTAGAGGGTAATAATTTCCTGAAGGGGACACTGTGCATTCAGTGAGCTTGATCTTTTTTCGTTCTATCTTTTTCTAGATTCTGGTAAGTTTTACAGATTTTAGTTGTTGTGAATTAATTTATGTTCTTCTGTTCTTACTGGTTCATTAAACTTTGATAACTTCGTGTTTCTAAAAATTTTGTTGAAATCAGTAATTATGTTTTAAACACATATTGGACAACAATACAAAGCCCACCCACATTTCCCTTTTTGTTTTACCTCAGCCGAAAAATGTGGGTCCCCTAACTGCCTTTTAACACATGGACCCACTTCAACTATTCTCATTTCCTTCTTTTATTTGTTCCTCACAATTTCTCCTTTAATTTTTTTCACTTGGTTTCTTTTGTCGCAATTAACTTTTTAAAAATTTAATTACTTCATTTATATTTTAGTTACAAAATATCTTAGAGGTACAATTTTTACAAAATTAATTTTTTTTTAAAAAAAGATTTAATTGACTCTTGAAATTCGATTATTGTCACATAAATTTGAATAGGTGTAATAATATATATTATTATTAAAAATTACGTAAGAGATACTATAAATCACAATAATTAACAACTGAATTATTTTGAAATCATATAAGAAATTTGATTCACTAATTGAAATAGAAGAGGTAACCTATATTATTTGAAAATAACTTTAAAAATTCTAGAATTCACAAATTAACAACTTAAAATATTTACGATTATTCACGTTAATTGGAACATGAGTAACATATATTATTCAAAGTTTATGTAAAAAGTACTATAAATTACAACAAATTAATAACTTGAAATATATATATATATATATATATATTAAAACATATAAAATATTGATTAATTTTTCAAAATTTATTTGTATCGCATAAATTGAGATAAAAAAGGAATTACATATATTGTGTCATGATTAAGATTAAAAAAAGAGTAACATATTGGATATTTTAGTCTTTTCACTTGCTTTTGTTATGCCTACTTCTCTGCCACTATACGTGTCTTACTTCTTAGTTTAATAGTCGGATTCTAGATTAGGCCACCATGTTTCATTATATTTTCTTCTTTAATTTTTTTTATGTTTTATTACTCTTTGTAAATAGAAAATTATGTAAAAATTATTATAAATCATAATAATTAATAACTTAAAATATTTAAAAATATATAAAAATTGTTAACTCTCAAAATTCCATCTATACCATATAAATTAGAATTAAGGAAAAAATATATATTATGTAAAATATATAAAAATATAACATAAATCACAATAATTAACAAGTTAAATATAAAAAAGAACTTAAAAAAAAGTTGATTAACTTTTGAAATTTCATTTGTATCATATAAATTAGGACAAATAAAGTGATCTATATTATATGAAAATTACATAAAAGGTACTATAAATCACAATAATTAGCAACTTAATATATATATATATATATATATATATTAAAATTTGATTATTGACTATCGAATTTATCCATGTCACTTAAATTGGGACAAAGAGAGTAACATATATCATATGAAAATTTCGTAAAAGTTAAAACATATTATAAATGGTAATAATTAATGATTTAAAATATTTAAAGCATACTAAAAATTGGTCAACTTTAAATTTCATATGTATCACAAAAATTGAAATTAAAAGAGTAACATATATTGGGCTCCGTGCTGGCGCGGGTCGTGTATCTAGTATAGGTAGAAATCACTTAAATTACTAAAAATAATTTATGTTTAAATATAAATAAATTAATTTCTTGATTTTAAAATATAGCAATATATATAAGCAATTTTCATTTCCATCTTCTCTATAACAAACTTGTACTACACAGTTATGGCGAAAGAGTTGAGAAAAGGTGAAATTCCATTGTTGGAACGCCATTAACACAATCTCATCGAAGCTTTTTTTTTTCTGATTCATACCTAGGTTTTCAAAAATGGAAATAGCAGTTGTTTCAGTTGTAGACAAGTTAAAATCCTTTGCAAATTCTACGCAGGATTTCGTTTCCGTCGTGTTCCGCAACCGCGAAGTTTCCAATCGCCACAATCCGGTAAATTATCCGTGTATTTTCTTTTTCCGGTCATTGTATAGATATCCATTTGCGGATAGATTGTTAGAAGTAAAATTTCGGACTACAATGTTGCCTAATTGTCAATGAAGACTAGGTGATTTCTTGCTATTTGTCTTAGTCTTGATGGTTAGAGTTAACTGGTGCTTGTTGCTTGTGTGAGTTGTTAAACAAGCACGCTAGTGATTTCTTGCTATTTGTTTTAGTCTTGGTGAACAAAGTTACATGGTGCTTATTGCTTGTGTGAGTTGTTAGACAAGAACACTAGTGATTTCTGTTATCTGTTCTAGCTTTGTTCTAGCTTTGATGGATAGAATTACCTGATGCTTGTTGCTTGTGTGAGTTGTTACAAAAACATTACTGATTTCTTGTTATCTGTTCCATCTTTGATGGACTAATTTACTTGATGCTTGTTGTTTGTGTGAGTTGTTAGACAAAAACACTAGTGATTTGTTGTTCTTGTTTTCAAGTATTAGTTCGGATACATTTCATTTTTTCCCTATGCAAGCTGATTGCCAGTCATGATATAAAAACCTATTTGCTCTAGTATGCGTTGTTAAGTAGTAATATTGTGGTGTCTCATTAAGGTTATTTAAGTTTCATTGCGTTTGTTTTCAAGTAGTAGTTTGATAATTTTGATTTTTTTTTCACCTGTTGAAGCTGATTGACCTATAGAATATGAGTAAAGAAAGTAGAAAGAGACTTATGCTATGCTGGTTTTGTTCAGCGGAATGGATTACTTCTATGGGCTTTATCGGTTTTTTGGTATTTGGATATTATGAGGTTACATCTCTGTTGTGATGGACACTAGATGTTCTTTTTTTTTTTGTTTCTTTTAACAATGGTATTTAGAGGTTCCTCGACTAACAATGGTATTGATAAGCTTTGTCCCCAAACATTTAGGTTGATGGAAAGAATTTACTTAGTTTTGCATATGTTATAATTAGGATTGGACCCTTGATTCCCTAGATTGTTAAAAAGAGGAAGGTTGAGGGACTTGTTCTTAGGTCACAGATTCGATCCCTGTGCCAAGTGAACTAACTACTAAGTCCTGTAATTAAGCTGAGGAGGATTGAGACTAGAGGGGAAAATCCATCATCCCCGAGTTTTGAAGGCTATGGTGTTGGCC